>CAUYPK010110908.1:0-41438 GCA_963574355.1 Loris lydekkerianus | reverse complement strand
CTCTTTTTCCTTTACATGAAATGTGATACTTAAATGTTACTGGATTGTAGCAACCATCAAATTAAGGAAAATATTGTATACTGACAAGCTATAATAAATATGCTAAAATATCAGTAACTTGCCTAATAATGACCATAATGTCATTATTATTAATAACATATCATTAATAACATAAAATGATGACAGTGTATTTCTGTCAAGAACTAGAATTGTCTTGCCTCTACAGATTCTTGGAAAAAAAAAAAAAAAAAGAAGACGACAAAGCTCATAAAGGAAGGACAAATTAAAATAGAAGACTCATCCCCTGAATAAATTCTTTAATTATGAATATATCCTCAACAGTTCCTTTACTATCAAAACGAAAAGCCGCACATTTCTTTTAACCCTTGAATCTAGAGCTTTAGCCTGACTCCCTTTATTTATCCAAAGAAACTAGAAAGATAGCAGTACCAATAGAATGTGCTTTCTCAATTAGAATGAGATTGTCATCAGTATTCCAGGCTCTAATTCTCTGGGGTATATAGTAAAATGGGTCCCAGGAATGTTCCCCAAAATACACGGTAACAGCCCACACTTACATGACACGCTGCTATAAGCAATGTGAATGTGTAAACGGACGTGGATCCGATAACCTTGACACCAAGCCTACGAGGGAACGACTATTATCCTTCTTTCTCTTTTTCAAAGAAAAGGCACACAAATTTTATTTTGGTTGCAAATTTTAATATAAATGTTATTAACAGGTGCATGGGAAGAAGCACACAGTCATTACCCACTATTGTCCTTCCTTACAGATGGGAACATTAAGGCCCAAAGTCACACAGCTCCAAATTGGCAGAGCTGACATTTAAACTCAGGCCATCTGAACTGTGGATTCTGTGTTCTTTAATCACTACTCTCTCCTGCCCACATTACCCCAAAAAGATTCCAGTTGAAGGGCCCACCTTCCATCCTTTCCCCTGAGTGCCACAGCGGAAGCTTTCTCATTTCTAAGGATGGTGGCGAGGGTGATGGCTTCTCTTCATTCAGGTGATCCTGGGGCGTTAGGATTTTTCGGATGTTTAATGTCTTTGGCTCATATTGGAGCTGAGAGGTCCTGTGTCACTTTAAGTGGTTACTAACTAGGCATCAGAACTGTTTTGATATCCTTTCTGTGGGAAGCACCCCACTGAACATGGAGAACTTACAAAGATACAGGGAGAATGGCCTTTGTGCTGTAGACTGAACCATGTTCCACTCAGATCTGTATGTTGAAGCCCTTATCCCTGATGTGATGGCATTTGGAGATGCAGATTTTAGTAGGCAGTTAAGTTAAATCAAGTCATGAGGATGGGACCCCCCCCCCCCCCCCACCGTGATGAGATCAGTGCCTTTATGAGTAAGGACCAGGGAGTTTCCTCACTCTCTCTTTCCTGCCACGTGAGGAAAAAGCAAGAAAGCAGTTGTCTACAACCTCAGGAGAGAGGCCTCACCAGAAAGCGATCGTCGCTATGCTTTGGTTTTAGACTTCCAGTCTCCAAAACTGTCAGAAAATCAATATCTGTTATTTAATTTATCCAGCCTATAGTGTTTTGTTATAGCAGCCTGAGCTGGTTAAGAGAGATGTAGACAGAGTTTAATGACAAATTTAAGACAGATTTATATATTTGTGTTAATGGGAAAGATTCAGACATTAGGGAGAAGCCATTTACACAGGTTTACTATAGAAACTCTTTCATAGAGAAGGTTGGGTGTTTGTCATTGAGGCGAAAATAATTATCATCATTATTACTATTGCTACCAATTACCAAATATTTAACATCTTCTCATTTAGTCCTCAGAACAGTCTTCTGAGAGAAGCTGAAACCAGAGACACTAGGTAATTAGGTAATTTCCCCAGAGTACACAGCAGTTACTGGCTGGATAGACATAACCACAGTTCCAACTTCCAAGCCTCAGACTCCACCCCAGTATAACTCAGAGGGTGGAAACACAAGACTGGACCTTTCCAGCAAACTTTCAGAGCTGCCAAAATATAACATGGTAGAAACCCAGCAAACATCGCCTGGATTCAAAGCTTCCAGAAAGAACAAGGTTCAGACATACCACATTGCACTTCACTTTACTGCACTTTATAAATGTTGCATTTTTTTTTTTTTTTTTACAAATTTAGATTCATGACAACTCTGCATTAAGAAGTCTATGGGCTATTCTTTCAACCATGTGTTTACTTCATGTCTCTGTGTTAGCAGTTTTCAGCAACAAAGTATTTTTAACTAAGATACTACTTTTTTGCATACTTTATAGTATTCTGTAAACATAATTTTTACATGCACAGAGAAATAAAAAAATGTGTGACTCACACTACTGCAATAATTGCCTCACTGCAATGATCTGGGACTCAATCTGTAATATTTGAAGTTTACCTATATTTGTTTTTAGCTCCTGCTGAAACAAAGAAAAATAAGAGCTTCTTGTGGGTGAAATGAATCTCCATCTTAAATTAATCCAATGTGAATAAAGAGGTAACATCAGCCAAAGTTGAATTTGGATATTACTACCCATCTCAAAATAATTCTGAAGAGACCCTTTTATTGTCAAGTATAATTGCATGGCTGTGTTATTTAATCTCACATCACATTTTCTTTCAAGTAAGTGTGAAAACTGGAAATGTTTAATGCTTTAAATTTAACGACTATTTTGGATCTGAAATCCAAAGTACTCACTTCTCCCTGTACCCAGAAAAACCTATGCTCTAACGTAAATTCACTAAGAGCTAAAAAGTTCACTAAAGCCTATCAAGTTATCACAATATGACTATATTTTTTTGTCTGAGGCTATCTATTCATTTAAGCATTATGTTCTCAAGAACAGCCCAGCACTTAAAATTGTCCCACAAATCAGTTAGGGCATTTTTTTTCCAACCATCTGGCAAGCTGTTAAGTAGAAGATTTATTTTCCTTCCTCCCCACCCCCAGCCAAATGATTTCAACACAATCTACTACCAGATGTCGTCTGTTTCTGAATAAATGATGACAGAAAGCAATTTCTGTCTATCCACAAAGGTATAAATAGCAAATAATCTTGGCTCCATTTAAAGTGCAACGCAACCAACTGTGAAGTCCTGAACCCAACACACCCGATTCAATTTTCTTACAAATATTTTCTATTTTTCAAGATTATTCCAAAGAATAAGGGAAATAACACATCCAGAGATAAACAGATGTTACATTCTGACTTGTTTTGTTATAGGAGTAAAATTTAACCTCAGAAATTATAAATCATGTATATGTATAATTAGAATTTAATATTATAATGAAATATGTCTTAAGAAAATGTTCAGCTGATTAGCACTTAAAGATATGCATAATTTTTGTTGTTCTGCAAGCTAAGCAAAATTCAAACTCAAATAATACAGGAAAATCCTATTTTGGTTGTACTCATACATTTTGGTGTTTATAATGGGGAAGATAATGTTATTTCCAGAGATTAAAATACTGGCTTACAAGACACATAAGTGTTTCCAAGGACAAGTTTATCTTTGTTCTTCAGGTGTAACCTCTGTGATATTTTCTTTAAGAACTTTGACTGAAACTGGACTCACACCTTTCACCATTAACTAAGATAGACTCTCACTGGATTAAACATTTCAACCTAATACATGAAACTATAAAAATACTAGAAGAGAGCACATTATTTCTTAAGTTAGAGTATACATCAAGTCCAGCCAAAATACAGTAGGCACCCAGCTGTGCCTATTGTTAACATCACATTAAGAAAACAGCTTTTTGGGGGCAGTGCCTGTGGCTCAAAGGAGTAGGGCATGCCAGAGGTGGTGGGTTCAAACCCAGCCCCGGCCAAAAACTGCAAAAATTTAAAAAAGAAAATAAAATAGCTTTTCATTCATATTGCATTTCAAATGCAGTTGCACCATCCTGAAAGAAAAAAGTACCACCCTCAAGTCAAAGCTGTCTACATGTGAGAGGGCATTAGCAGCAGTTTTCCCAAAAGATTCTTTGTTCTGTTTCAAGTGACCCCTTGATACAAGGAGTATTTCCCAGCCCCAGGAATGGGAAGCACAACCAGAGGCAGGGAGATTTTAAAAGCACACTTCTTTCTGCTGTATGTGACATCAAACTTACCATCCATTTGGACGATGAGGACCAGCCAAAAATTGGCACGAGAGTCCCCACAACTCAGGGCAGGACTGAGATTCTGTCTCTGGGCTCACTTCACTGCTCTCAGGGGTAGGCAGCACCCTCATCCCCAGCACTAAGCACTGCAAGTACCAGCCAAAATTATCTTTCTGTGCTCATAAAGTCCCCATGGCACACTTTATAATGGTCAAGGTGTCCCAGGGAAAGCCACGGGCGGCACACTCAAATCCACAATGATGTGAGGTAGTCAAGAAGCACGGTGATGGATGGGGTGCTCTGCCAGCTCTGGGCACCCTCAGTTCCCATCCAGACATTCTGGTTCTCCTCTCAGAAACTCAAGAATTGCAAAAGAGGTTGCTGCACAACAGGCAGGGCACCACGTAGGAGCCAGGACACATGATGGGGCATGCAAAGTGACAGTTTCCCAAATACCTTGCCCCTACAACAAAATAATCTTAATAAAAACATACTTTAAAGGAAGTGTAAAATCCAAGCTGTAAACTCTACCAAAGTTAGAAGGCTCTCTTGAATAATCATCCACTGTAAGATCAGTGATGATTTATTGATGAAAACAATTCAGTGATTTCAGAATCACGAGAGCCACTTCCACTTCTGTCATTATGTGTGTCCCTACGCTCTCACCGGCAGCCTTTCTGGAGGTAATGCCAGAGCTTCCCCCAGGACGCCAGGAGGAAGCCAAAGTAGGGTAGAGAGGCCTTCATAGGTTTGAACAGGAACTTGGGGTGGTACTGAACCCCAACAAAGAAAGGGATGATCTTCCAATTCCACAGTTTTCATTCTCTCTCCTTTAACTTCTTGGCCAACAAACTTCAATCCTTGCTCTTCCAAACAATTTTTCAAGACATGATTGACCTCAAATCTGTGTCTCTGGCTCTCTTCCAAGCAGTCTCGATCTCCATAGAGTTTCCCTATGATGGAGTTTTGGGTCTGGAATAGGGTTCTCCTCTTGCTCAGCCTCATGTTACCACCCATCTGCTCAGGATCGTGTCCTGGAATGTATATGACCAAAGAATTACTGGTCTTAGGGTCAAACTCCATAGAATTAGCATTTTGCCATCCCAGCATATTTCTTGAAAATTCACCCACTGCCAATTGCATTCCTAAGCACACACCCAAAAAAGACTTTCTCTTTGTCTGAGCCTGGGTGTTTTCTTGGATTATTTTCCTTCTGTTCCTCAAACAACAGATCTTCCTAGAACCAGCACTCCATGAACACTGTGGAGCTTCTGCCAAGCTTCAGGATACCATACAGGCTCTTCTGGGAAGGGTTGGCTCCAAGTCTGTGGAATCTATGTAATTGATTTTCAATTTGTGGTTGATGGCCAGTGCAGAATGCTCCAGAGATTTAATGACAGAGGCATAGGAGTCTGAGAACTTGGTGTATTTGCCCACAAGGAAAATAGAGCAGGTCTCCAGCAAGCGGTCGTATCCATGGGCCATCTCTTTCCACTTCATCAGCATTTTTTGTTGCTGCCTCTCAATAGGAAGGTCAAGTCTTCAAAGATAATAATCTAGGACCTCTCCCTCCCCTACCAACAAGGGGACTTGGTAGAGAGATGAGACATCATGGATACAGATCACTTGCTCAGGTTCAACATGGCAGGACGTGGATATTTTCCCTTCCACTGATGTGTCAAGAGGATTTGAGCACCTGCACACAACCCTGGGGAAAGCCCACACCCTCTAAGTTTACAGACACTATTCTGGATGGGTTTAATCTTCTGTTCTCCTGTTAAACTCTGCTGAGGAACTAGACTGACATGCATAGTACAATAGTTCTCCTTCTTGACCTTGAATTGAAACTGACAGAAGGCCTCAGTAAGGGCCATGCTTTCTATACCTCCCACAGTTCTGCCAAACTCAGTAACATACTTGAGGTCTAGTCCATCTTCATCCATAGGTGTCAATGCCTGTCTCATCCCCCACTCCTGCCTGGCACCTATGATGTGATGGAAAACTTGGACGGTTTTCCCCAGGTAATCTCCTGTCCATTCCTTATTTATGACATACTGTTATATCTTTTCAGTGGTCAGATTATTGTCCTTGGTGAGCAGATGTCAAGGAACTGCTCATAGTTACCCAGGTCAAGGTCTACTTCCCTACTGTCATCCAGCACAAAAACTTCTCCATGCTCATAAGGAGAAAATCTTCCTGCATCAGTGTTAATGTAGGGGTCAATTTTAATTGAAATTACTTGTAAACCACATGTAATGTGGCTACACTGCTGGTGATGATTCCTTTTCCAATTCCTGGTATAACACCACCAATAACCAGAATGTACTTCATTTTACTTTTTGACATGAGGCTGGCTCCCGATCCTCCCATCAGCCACAGAGCTAAGTGACAACGCATGCAGAGACCCTGGAAGCTGGTGGTCATTTGTATTTTCAATGTGTGTTATCACTACAAACACTTGGTCACCAAAAAAAATTACACTTATTTTATAATTCCATTTATTAGCTAATTCAATTTATAACATACTTTTTAATACAATCACTTCTAATTTCCCCTTTCTTGGCTGTAAGACACTAAAATGTTTAGTCCTTTTCTCATTGTATCTCTCTTGGCATCTTTTTAAAACACACTTTTAAATACACAGTTAATGCATAAAGATATGGTCTGTGTTAAAACATTTTTCTTAAAGATCTTATGACCACCCAGGACGTGGTCATACTGCTTATTAATTTACTGTCTTCCTTGGAAGTTACCAGGTTGGTGTGAATCCTTCCAAGTATTTTAAAAAATACATTTATAGGCACGAATATTTGAATATTGGCTCCAACACTTACAAACTTAGACAAATTACATAATTTCACTATACTTTATGTATCAAATGGAGATAATACCAACACCTCCATCACAAGATCATTCTGAGGATTGAATAAGTTAACATAAATACCAAGAACAGTGCCTGACATAGTAAAAGCATTAGATAATATGTGTTATTGTTTCAGTGTATCTTTTATTTTAATTTATATTTAACATTCGAATAATTCAAAATAAGTAGGAAGACATAAGATAAATTGGACCTTGGGTTGTAAGAAACAGAAACTCAACTCATATTGGCTTAAACAAAAAAAAAAAAAAAAAAAAAAAAAAAATTATAATACAAGAACTTGGGGAAGTTAGGTGTCTCATAGATGAGCCTTAGTCGGCAACTCAAATACCACCATTCCCTCTCCAACACTCTTTTCCACATCAGCTTCACTTCTCTTTCTCTTAGGAAAGTGACTTCCTCTCTGAAACCTTGACTGGAAAAATGAGGCTAACACATCATCACCCTTACATCCTACATTCTAAGAACCCAGAGACCAGTTTAATGTTCTCACTTCCAGTTCAAATACAGTCATGCATTGCTTAATGGGGATAGATTCTGAGAAGTGTGTCGTTAGACAATTTCTTCCGTGTGTGGATGTTTTAAGAGTGACTTACACAAACCTAGATGGAATAGCCCACTATGGACCCAGGCTTTATGGTACAGTCTATAGTCCTAGGCTACAAACTTGTACAGCATAGTACCTTACTGAATATGGTAGGCAGTTGTAACACAACAGTAAGCATTTGTGTTTCTGAGCATGTCTTAACATAGAAAAGGTGCAGAAAAAAAAATGATATTATAATCTTACATGACCAACTAAATGTCCTTATGCGACATATGATGACATCTTTCCATCTTCCCCTGCTATCCATTTCTGAGACAGCTCCGGAAGGTTCAGATATTTAGAGGGAGGAACATCTCCCAATAAATGATGGTTGCAGATAATTCCAGAGCACCTTCAACTTCTTTAAAAATGTTTTGACATAAAAACAAGATAATTCAAGAGCAAAAATAAAGTACTTTCTCTACCAGTCTTGTTCAAGTAGCTTTTCTCTTTAAAGAATTATTCATAAAAAATAAATGAATCTCCCAACTTCCTGAATACTTTCCAGCTTTTGGGACATAACTGTCGTTGAAATGTTATGGCTGTGTAGCATAAACTCTGAAATGGAGTTTTAATAAACAAAAACCACTTTATATTCTGTTTAAAAACTTGCCGCAATCTGTTAAGCATGTGGGCATGTGTGTGCATCTGTGCATGCATTTTTTTAATGACATTCCCAGAACTTGTGTTTGCATCAGAAAAACAATGTTTCCTTCAAAATAACTTCTGGTTTCCTCCGGGAAAAGGCTTAAAAAAGAAAAAAATAATAATAATTCCTGGTGTACCATAGAAAAACACTGTTAATCTTCTTGTATGTCCACTTTGAAGTGCCTGGCCTGGAACACAGAACTGGCACAAATAATCCTCTAAAGACTAAATGAGCAAATGAATGGATGAGTGGGAAAAAAGATAAAACTCTCCAATTCTATTAGTTATAATTCAAAAGTTACCATGCATAAAATGAAGGAGGGGGGGATTATAGTGTTCTAGATCAAAAACAATTTTAGAAGCAAATGCAGAGTAGTTTGGGAAAAAATAAAAGGAGCTGTAGAAAAGATACAGGACAACTGGGGAAATTTGAATATGGGCTGAAGATTAGTTAATGTGAAATACTCACAGTAATTTTGTTAAGTGTGAAAAAGGTACTAATGTTAAATAAGAAAATAACAAGGCTCGACGCCTGTGGCTCAAGAAGCTAAGGCATCAGCCACATATACCTGAGCTGGAGGGTTCGAATCCAACCTAGGCCCTCCAAACAACAATGATGGCTGCAACCAAAAAATAGCCAGATGTTGTGGCTGGCACCTGTAGTCCCAGCTACTTTGGAGGCAGAGGCAGGAGAATCACTTGAGCCCAGGAGTTGGAGGTTGCTGTGAGCTGTGATGCTATAGCACTCTACCCAGGGTGACAGCTTAAGGCTCTGTCTCAAAAAAAAAAAAAAAAAAAAGAAAAGAAAAGAAAGAAAGAAAATAACATATCTACTTAGATATGTACAGTAAAGTATTCTGGATAAATAGGATATTTTGAATTATTTTCAAAATCTTAACAAAGAAAAAGAAAAGATGGCAAAAGGTTAAGGTATATTTATATAGGAAAGAAGTTTCTGAAAACAATGGTATGGAAGTAGTTCTAAAACTATTGATACTTATGATCACAGAGGTTTATTGTTAGCAGATATAAAAAAAATACTTTTTGCCTTTTGTATCCATGGCAAGAAAACCATAGACACTCTCCAAATGACACTATGCTAATTTTCCAGTAGAGTGTGTGTATGTGTGGGTATGGGTGTGGGTAACTTTCATCTTTCTAATACCCCACAACTGAGACAAATCAGAGTACTTACTCTTCCACAGGAAGATAACACTGTAGGCTGTTCACATCCCTGTATAGTGTTGTATCATCCTCTGCTCTAATCTCAACCTCTGAAAATCGAACCCCCAACTTAAGGTCCCGGTGAAGCACAACCTTGACTACAACACAGTCCCAACTGGTAGTCATCTCTCACTACTCTGCCTTTCTAGAATCATGGTGTTGGCATTTTGGTGAACATTGGAATCATCCAGGGTACTTTCAAACATATAGACCACTAAAACCATTATCAGGAGACTGGGATTTAATAAGTAATACATTGGAGACAAGAAATTGGTATGTTTAATGACTGCCCAGGTGATTTTAATGCAGGTACTCTAAGAACTTCATGTTGAAACAAATACTTGTCTAGATACATATTTTTAAACTTCCTATTTTAAATGCATATTCTTTACACCATATATTTAAAAACCTTAAAAACAAAAATCATAATTTACATAGTTTTTGTACCCTTCTAAGAATCTAGCACTGTACATATAAAACAATAGTAAATATTTAGGGGGGAGGTTTTGCATTAGTAAGAAAACAGTATTAATTATTTCTAGGAATTGATATTTTCCTAAATATTGTCCTATTGGATTTTTAAAAAAATATTTAAATTTGCTGTATTAGTCCCTCTATATTTAAGTTTAAAAAAAAAAACCACAAAATGACTTGGGCAACTACTGAAAGAAATACAAAGAATGGTTACACATTGGGACAGCATTGGCTAAGCTTCCTGTCCAGTCAGCTTCAACAAAAAAAACAAGCAATCCTCCGAAGAAATCTACTCTAGTTATAAGTAAATTCAAATCACATTAATAAGTACATTTACTCTAAGGAACTCTAACATTTTGTAACATGACATTTGCTGGTGGGAATGCCCACTAATACGTCCCTTCTGGAAGGATGTTTGGAGAATACTTAGAGACCTAAAAATAGACCTGCAGGATTTTAATCTAGCTGTTCAGAGATCTATTTAATTGAGTGTTTGACATGATCAAGTTAATATTTAAAAGAATAAAAATCAGTAAGTACAGCAATAGGCACAAAAATAAAAACCCTTAGATTTGAAGATAAAATCTCTATAGTTCATTCAGTATAATTTCTGTATTTGATCTTTGGACACCTTCTAATACTTGTAATAGTTATTCTAAAAGTCATTGAAATTTAAATATCCCTGTTAAGCTCCTGTTTTTTAAGTACTACACTTCTCAGTTGTTTATTATAGCTACACTAAGTCATTGCCTTAAGCAAATCCATTTTAGTGGCCTAACACCCTTCAGACCCAAATTTTGATATGATTATTACCGTCTTGAAAACACATTCTTGTCAACATATACCCTGAGTCTGACCAAACAGTACTGGCCACATGTCTATGGAAGTTTTTGAAGATATTTTTCTACATCCCTCCCATTGTTTAGTTTTTCCTTAATCTTTATCTATAATCTTGCTGAAAATTTTTAATTTTTACAAATGAAATGAATGGCATCCCAATTTTCCTTTTGCAAGTCATCAATCCTCAATTATTTTTCCTGGGTCTACTCCATCCACATTTTATTTTAACTCACTCTGTCTCTGCTCCTACTTTTGCCACGTCCCTCCTTTCTGTGACCCTCAGCCTTTTATTTGTCCCTTGTCCCAGCTTTCTCTCTTCTTTTCATATTTTTCTTTATCTTCTGAATTTATCCATTTTGTCAATCCCATGTCAGTACCTCTGTGTGTTCTGAGCTGTAGAGTTAATTTTAATTTTCCTTTCTGACTTTGAAATTTGAAAGGCATATACACACAAACATAGCAAAACCAATCAAAATAAACACAAACACGTACATACAACCTCTCTCCTCTCCTTCCTCCCAGAAGTGGATAGAGAGTGGTCCTTTAGTTGCCAACCTGAATTAACGGTTATAAGTTTGGCCAACTAAATAATATTCATAAGAATGAAATTATATGAGAAAAGGGCTTTTAGAGATTTATTATCCATCTCTACTGACTATTTTCTTTGTTAATTAACCCATCATGGGAGAGGCTATTCCAAATAGGCTAAATAGTGAATCTATATTTCCCTTGTGCGTAGTCTGTGTTGCCACTACTTTATTGATTTGCTCTCCAAAAATTACCATCAAGGAATCTGTAAATTATCCATTTTCAAAGGTTCTGGACCATGAAGCATTCAATCTCTTAAGTTACTTTCCGGCCATTGAAGATTTTTAAAACTGACTTGAAGTCTTCAGCTTCATTCTCAGTTCTGCCGGCCATTTGCTAAATTCTAAGTTTGAGAAAGATGCTTATTTTCTCTATGACTCAATTTCATCTGAAAATAGGGAAAAATAAAAGCATTTACTTTATAGACCTATTGTCCACCTGAAGAATTTTTAAAATTCGTATATGTTAAGATTTTTGTGTGTGTGCTGTAGATTTTGAATGCAAGGCATCATTACCCACCATCACGATATCATATACATAAGTTTTTCACTGGCCTAAAATGCCCCCACGTCTCCCTCATTTGACCATCCTAACCCCCATCCCCAAACCTTTGACAACCATAAATCTTTTACTATCAGTACAGTTCTCCCTTTTTCAGAATTCACATAGAATGTATGCATGGGACTCTTACAGCATGTATCTCTCCGGAACGGATACTTCCACTCAGCAATACACAATTAAGATTCATCACATTTTTTCATACTGGATTATTTTTTCCTTTATACTGAATAATATTCCATTTTATAGATATACTGCATTTTGTGCACCCATTTACCCATTAAAGAATATCTTGGTTGATTTCGGTTTGGGGTGATTATGAATAAAGTTGCTGTAAACATTAACTTGCAGATTTTCATAAGGAGATGTGTTTCAGACAAGTTGGGTGAGTACCTAGAAGGATGTTTTCTAGACAAGATTATAAGACTATATTTAGCTTAATAAGAAACTGCCAAAATGATTTGCAAAGAGACTGTACCCATTTGTATTCCCAGTAGCAGTAAGTATGAGTTCACTTCATCCCCACCAGCAACCAAAATTATCAAGTTTGAGGTATTTAATCATTATAACAAGTGCATACTTGTATCCCTATGTGGATTTAATTTAATTTTCTATTTCCTAATATATATAACATTAGGCATATTTCAATATTGTTCTTTGCCATCTCTATATCTTCTTTGGCAATGCGTCTGTGAAGATATTTTGCCCCTATCTTAATCAGAGTATTGATTTTCTGATTTAAGTTTTAAGTGCTAAGTTTTAAAAAAAATTAGGTATTTTGGATATGAGCTGTTTATCAGATAAATGTATTTTCTACCAGTGTGTGTGAGCAGTGTCTTTTGCAGATCAGAATTTTTAATTTCAATAAAATTGAACTAAATATTTTTAATGGATCACATTTGGCATTATATCTAAAATTCATCACCTAACCCAAGTTCATCTAAATTTTCTTCTATGATTTCTTCCAGAAGATTTACAGATTGTGTGTGATTTTCAGCTCTATGATCCATTTTGAGTTAATTTTTGTAAAAGATATCAACTTTTGGTTCTTTCTTTATTTCTTCTTTTCTTTTCTTTCATTCTTTATTTGTTATTTTGTTTGTTTGCATATGGACATCAAATTTTCCAGTTTCATTTGTTGAAAATATTCCTGTGTCAATGATCAGCTGATTATGATTGTGTGGGTCTATTTCTTATTTCTCTGTTCTGTCTTATGATTCTGATCTATAGGGCTATTGTTTTGTTAATGCCACCTCATATTAATCATTGTAGCTCTGGAGTAAGTCTTGAAATTGGGTAGTCTGGCTGCTTTAACTCTGTTCTTCAGTATTGTGTTGGCTATTTTGAGTTGTTTGACTTTCTAAATAAAATTCAAAATCAGTATCTACAAAATTTGAAACTTTCATGAATTATATTAAAAATATAGGTCAAGTTGAAGAGAATTGACATCTTAACAAAATCTCTTATTTAGATCGTCTTTGATTTTTTGTATCACTATTTTATGGTTTTTCACATGTAGATCCTGTATATGTTTTGCAAAATTTATACCCCAATGTATCATTTATGTATGTGGTAATGTAAATTGTGTAGTTTTAAATTTCAAATTTCAATTATTCATTGCTGGTATGTAAGAAGGCAATTCAATTTTGTACTTTAACCTCGTATCCTGGAACCTTGCTGTGCTCATTTATTAGTACTAGATAGAGGTTTTCTTGGGGGAGGGGTGTTTCTTTGGCATTTTCTTTGTAACTGAATCATCTGTGAATAAAGACTGTTGTAATTCCTCCTTACCAATATATATAACTTTTATTTTCTTCTCTTGTCTTATTGTACTATCCATAACTTCTAGTCCTATGTTGAATAAGAAGGATAAGAAAGGTTATCTTTGCCGTGTTCTTGATCCTGGGGGCAACATCTTTCACTTTAGCTATTAGATTGTTATTCTTGTTTGCAAAAGAAACCTTCAAATTGAGTCAAAAACAAAAGCTCAGATGTGTAGTTTATAAGAGGTCAACTTGAAAATAAAATTTTAAGATTGAAAACAGCATGACTTTTAGAGGGCGAGTGTTAGGTTATTAAAGGAGGCCTCTGCTATTCTCTAAACAGAAAAGCTATCACTTCCTGAAGACACTAGCTGATTCCTCTGTTGACTCTTTTGGGATCCCATATTTACTCTGAAAACAGAAAAAAAAAATCTAACTATATAATGATTAAAAGCTTCCTCCAAATCTCAAAAAATTATCTGATTTCTGAGCGTTCTCTGTGGTGTGGTTCTATGAAAAGATTTTTAGGAAACTTGATGACAAGCTCTATGGGGGTAAGTGAGACATGGAGAAGAAATAAATATTAAACGATCTTACACTCAGAAAAACAAGCCAAGTACATTTGTTTCATGAGTAAATTTCAGTAATGTTATTCCTGTCACCACTTATGAGGTCATGAGATGTTTATTAGAAAAACCTAAAAAAAGAGTACTTTATTACATTTAGGCTAAAATGCTTACATTATAAAAAGTTATCACTCTTTTTCTCAATTATATATTTCTTGGCAAAGATAAAGAAGTATAACATCCAAAAGAAACATTTCATTAATTAAATAGCATTTGGTCAAAACAACTACACTAAGCATCTTATGATTAACACTAAACATAGGGCCTACTTTTTAGCTGGCTTGTTTTGAGGTCCTGATGTCCCAATAGGTAAAATAGATGTAATCCATTGTCTTAATTTTAAGTTTCTGATTGTACTGAAAGGACAGCTCTGTTTCTTGTTTTTAAGAACTGTTTGAAAGGAGATTAATAAGAATTTCTGAAAAGGATTAAGCAAATCAAAACTATTAATGAGAACAAATGTTTCTGTGCCTATAAGTGGCTTATCCATTTGCATAAATTAATTGATTAATTAATAAGACTCTGATTAACAAGTTTTGGTTCAATTTTTGGTTGTTTCTTATAATTGTTTAGGGGGCTAAAATTAAACTAGCTTATAGTGTTAAAGGCCAGACTTTAAATGAGTCTTCTGGTTTGAAATGGCATGTAACTTGAACTCCTAAGGCACCTCTCTAAACTGTTATGAAATCGCCCAAGGTGGGAGAAGGCGCTACAACAAGATCAAGAACTAAGACCAGCAGCCATCCCAATTTCAACATGAAGAAAGAAGCAGTGATTGTAAAACCAATGAATTTGTATTGAGAGAGTACTGAAGAGAATGGCATTTTCTGAATCTTTTCATGAAACAAGGTCATCGGCATTTGTAATCTTCCCAACTAGCTTTCTTCAGTACTACAGATGCAGGGTTTGTGTCATTCCCCCAAACAGACAGCTGTCTTTTTATTTTGTTTTGTTTTTATTTTTTTGCCCAGATGTTTTGTAATGAAATGCTCAGAATATATTTCTGTATATCTAAGACCTTATTCTTGCTTTCTCTTATTTACTTATAAACCAGTATTAATATCAAATTCTCGAAAGCAAAACAAGGGTAGATTTGGGAGTAGAGTTCTGGCGTTAAGAGACTGTATCTTAGTAAAACAGTTGTTTAGTCTGCAAGATAACAATTCTGCAAGGTAGCTAGAACTAAAAGTATTTGTTTTGCAATGCAAGTCAGTGTGATAATTGTTAATAAACTAAATTAGTTGAGGATGCAAGCTAGGTAGGATGCAGAAGGAACATTTGATCTGCATACAGCGAGTACACATAATGAGCTGCGAGTGTGTTAGAAACCAAAATTTTAAAGAAGATTGGTGCTTATAAACCTGATATTCCTTATTATAAATCTAGTAATTGAGACATAAAACCAAACACAAATCTTATCTTTGTGATAACATGATGTGAAAAGGTCATAAAAGCAATGTCTTCAAGAGATCCCAAAGAACTATCTTCAAAAAAATTTAAGAAGAATTGATATAATTCAAATTAAAAAAAATTTAAAGAAAAACTGGCTTTTCTTTAAACAAGAGAAAGATGATTATAAATTTTATTTTGAAGAATAAATGCCTTCCTCCTGTGGTTCTAAAGTGAGATCCTCAGACCAGCGTTAGTAGCATCAGTGGGAACTTGCTAGGAAGTTCTTAGGCCTCAGGGCCGATTTGTTTAATCAGAAACTCTGGGGTCAAAGCCTTGCGTTCAATGTATTAAAAAGCCCAGCAGGGCACTCTGCTATATCTTCAGTTTGTTCTGATATATATTTAGTGTAATGTAGATTATCCAGTATCTGAGGAGTAAAGAAGTATAATGTGAGGCACTGCCTATCCATACACACACACACGTGTGTGTACAAACATGTGTGTGGTCAGACATACCAAGAAGGACAAACATGGTAGCCTTACAGGGATAGAAAGTCATAGAAATGGAGAGAAAGTTCAGGAAAAGTTTCAAGAATACAGGCAAAATGAAGCTGAATCCTTACCGTATAAAAAAATAAAATAAAATAAAAACTGAAAGCATAGAACTATAAAATTTTCAGGAGAAAATATAGAGGGAAATGTTCATGACATTGGATTTAGCACTGTTTTATATATGACAGTGGAAGCACAGGCAGCAACAGCAATAAACATAGATAAACTGTACTACATCAAAATTGAAACCCCTGTACGAAAGGACTGAATTCAACAAAGTGAAAGAGCATTCTGCGGAATGGGAGAAAATTTTTGCAAATTGTGTATCTAATCAGAGATATAATAGTTCTTACAATACAAAGATAAAAAATATGATATAAAAAGGAGCATTGAACTGAAGGGCATATGTTCCCAGATAAGATCACAAATTATCAATAAGCACAGGAAAAGATGCTCAATATTATTAATCACTAGGGAAATGTCAATCAAAACCACCATTAGATGTTATCTCACGTACCTGTTATGATGGCAATAATTATAAAACAAAACCAGAAAATAAAAGTATTGGAGGTGATGTGAAGACACTGGACCTCTTGGGCACAGTTGGTGAGAATGTAAATGGCGCAGCTTCGAGAGAAAACAGTAGGGCAGTTTCTCTTTGAACTTCTTTAATGGAAGTACAATATGATTCAGAATTTCCTCTTCTGGGTACACAAGAAGAATTGAAAGCAGGGATTCCAACAGGTATTTATATGCCCATGTTCTCAGCAACACTACAATAGCCAAAAGATGAAGGAAAAACAAATTTTGTTGATAAATGAATAAACAAACAAAATGTGGTACATGTCTACCGTGCATTACTAGCTTTAAAAGGAGAGAAATTCTGACACATGCCATGGCATTCATGAGCCTTGAGGACAGTAGGCTAAGTGAAATAAGCCAGTCACAGAAAGAAAGGCAGCCTATGATTCCACATGTATAAGGTAGTCAAATTCACAGAGATAGAAAGTAGAAAAGTGGCTGTCGGGGCTGACAGGAGAGGTAATGGGAAATTATTATTTAGAAAGTCATAGAATTTCAGTTTTGTAATTGAAAACAGTTATTTTGGACGGATAATGGTGATGATGGTACAACAATGTGAATGTACTTAATACCTCCAAAAAGCAAACTTAAAAATGATTAGGAGGTAAGTCTTATGTTATGTGTGTTTTATCACAATTTAACAAATAGTATAAACAGAATTCATGTACAATAAAGGTGGCAGTTTGAATCAGTAAAGATGATTTGTCACAAGCATTGAAAAATTGGATTTCTGTTTATGAATGCAAAGTTGCATCCTTAATGCAATCTAACTGATATGCACAATAAATTATAGATATATTAAAGAGTAAAGTATTTTTTTTAATGCTTTAAAAATGTTATCAAAAAAGCTTATGACTATATAAGCTTTAAATAAGATTGGTTATTTAAACCCTAACAGTAGACAATGTGGGAACAAGATGGCTGACTGGAGGCATTAGTTGCCAAATTATCTCAGAGAGAAGGAAAGTTTTAGATGAAAAAGAAAAAAAAAATGGATAAAGTGTAATTCTGATGGAAAAGTTCCAGAGAGTCCATGAGAAGAAGAAGTTGCAGACCAGAGTAAGGAGGAACAAGATTTTTGAAGAGATTAACTTCATGAAACTTGGAACTGCATTAAAGTGGGAGTTTTGTTTCTCCTCCTCTCACAGCTCTCATAGACTACAGGCTCTTGAGCTGGGAAGAGCTTCTCTACCTTTACAATCCCCCTTGGGGTTGCTTCCCTTAACCACAGGACCAAGCTGAGACAGTGGGTGCCATATCACTTCTCCACCTATTATGTACTTTGTTCTCCCCAGGGAGTTTCAGATATTCACTTTTCTTATCACTGGTTCTCACACAAACATTTTCCAACTCCTGCCCAGTCTGTGGTGGCCACAAGGGGGCCAGTGCATTCCGTGGGAACTGTGTAATCCCAGAGAGTGGAGATTTCCAGGCAGACTGCCTTCTAGAGAGAATAACAATGGGACTAGAGTGCCAGCTCTTCTCCATTCAGATTTTTATCCTTTCCCTTCCCTTCTTTGCTTATTGCTGCTGAGTGGCAGTTGTTAGGCAAGTTAGAACAGGTGCCCCAAGGGATGATTCAGGAATGGCTCTTAGAAGCATCTGCTTCCTTATGCAGCACATCCATCATGCTGAGGCTTCCACAGAGAGTAGTGGGGCTCACCCTTCCCTTTTGGGATCTGCAGTGGACCAAGGGTTGCTCAGACTGTGAGCTCCCTGCCACCCACCCTCCCTGATGCTGCTCACTTGGCTGCTCCAGCAGAATGGGAAACACCCAGAAGCCGAGGGACATTGAGCCTACTTGAGCACTCCACGGTGCTTGAGCACTGGCTACTGAGGTCCAGCATACTTTTCCCTGATATGGTCAGGTATTGAACTTGGGGAGCCAAAAGACAGGCCCACAGGCTAGATCCCATACCCCCAGGACTCAGTGTTGTTTAGGGGCATAGAGGGGAGATTTACAAATAGGAGGCAAGAGAGCCCATGTGGGAAGATCTACAAGGAGACTGAAGGGTGGGTCTGAGTGGCACTGCATTTATGGATGGAGCACCCCTCCTCCAGCAGGAAAGCCACTCTTTTGACTCAGGGCAAAATCCTGGGCAGAGAAGCTCCTAGCCCATAGCACCATTGCTTGTGAGTTCAACTAGTTTGGTCTGCTTCTTGTAGCCAGATTCTTGAGGAAGATCTACAGGGCAGGAGAGGAGGACGAAAAGCAAAGCCCACTCCCACCTACTGAACCATGAATCCCAGAATGCCCCTCCCACATGAGCAGATTTTTTGCTTCCTGCCCCTCCCACATGAGCGGAACTTTTGGCTTGGTGGGACTGCTTCTGTCCCTCCCTAGTGGCTTTCCCCAGAAGCAAGATTTTACATGACTCTTAATCCCTGTAAGCAAAAGAGACAGCTCTTTTACTTGCCTTTGTGGAACCTGAACAGTTCATTTGACCTAGCCTCCTCTTGTCTCACTCTACCTCCTGCCTCTGTTGTGCTGGAGAATAAGTATAATGAAGAACTGCAGGGCCCCACCCACCACCTAGGATATCCAAGTCCTTCCTCTGATTAACTATAACCAGTCACAGATCCAAAAAATGATAGTACAGCTGGCTTTTTCCCATAAGCACCATGATAATTTGTACATTACATCATTTAATGACCCAATTATACTGGGCGTAGATGATTTTTACCCACAAGCACCACCTAGTGTCTCAGAGATTAAACTGAGCATCCCAATAAGGATTTCAAACATCTACATTTCCCTTGTTAACAAGAGACACAAAATGTGCCTACACACGTAGCATATCACCACTACAGCCTTCAAATAACTAGAAATTGAGAAAATCACCACAATACAGAGATCCAGAAACTAGACTCTTACCAAAGTACCACAAGCAAAGCCAAAAATCCTTAGCTAACATATGGTACAGACACACCCTTAAGAGTGAGGGTGGAAAAGTTCCCATAGAAACAAAAACATAATCCAATATGATCCCAAAACAAGATAGGACAGCTGCTCAAAATCAGAGAGAAAAGACACTCCCAAGGGAGCACACAAGCTCTCTAGCAATGGGTTCCAACCAAAATGAAAATACTAAAGTAACAGATACAGAATTCCAAATATAGATTTTTAAGGAAGTTCATAATGGCACATACTGAATTTATTTGTTGCTCCATAGCCCTTTATTCTGCTCTACATTTCTTTTCTTTTTTGTTTTACATACAGTTTTAACACTTTGATGTATCATATCATTTGCATACTTATTACATCTACTGTTCTCTGTCTGTCTGCTCTAGAACACAACGTTCACAAGGGCAGAACTTGTACTTGGTCCACTGACATACCCAAGTGTCTAGATTCTGTCTTCATCCTAGTAGGTATTCAAGAAATACATATTAAATAAATAAGTGAAAGCTGGAATTTGATTCTTCCAAGTCAGGATATTTTCCTTTATGGCTCACTTTGTTGGAAGTCTACATCACCAGGCTCAGCTCTACTAACCATTTTCAAGCTCTGATCTCTAAATTTGGGTACAGCTATTCATATCAAGCACCATAGGTTTTTCTACATTTATGCATGTTTTCTCCTTTTTCACTCAATTTCTCTTAGAAGAAATTTATTTACAAAAGAAAAGTGAGTCAAATTAAAGAAAATATAATGGCAAGTAGTAGAATGGAGAGACAAAAAAAATGGAGTGTTTAATTAGAACGATCCAAGTTTATAAAAACAATAAAATGAAAGAAAATGAAAAGGCCGAAATGAAAATTTTTCTACATAAGTCTCAAAGCTCAGAACTGGTGGGATGGGAGTGAGAGAGTTAGAAATATGGTAAGATGAGGAATAGTAGTCAGAATTATATGCTAACTAAACTATAAATTTTAGAAACAGAAAACTTAAAGATGACCCAAATCTCAGGTGTGGGTGTTATAGTGAGGAGCGTGTAAAATTTTCTGAGAGAAGAGTCAAGACATCAGAGAGGCCAGTATGTTGGATGGTCTACAAACATGTAGGCGTAAGTAACAGACATGATTTTAAAAGTGATTTCCTAAGCAGAATTTTGCAAATAACAACTACCAGAATATTAACTGAATACTGTTAAAAAGGGAAAGTTATTTTCCATCTTTTCTCTCTCCCCCCTCCCCAGGAAGATTATAAAACAATTGTAGAGACTCTTCAAAGGGAGGTCAGGAGTATTTTCCTCTTTCTCATGTCCCTGAACTAGAGGGGAAAAGAAGTTTCAGTTGGAGAAGTTAATGAGACTATAGAAACCCAATTCTGTTAATAGAATATTCACCCAAAAAAAAGAAAAAAGAAAGAAAAACCTGAGATGAAAGGTATATTCACACATCTATTCCTCATGGCCAAGGACGTATCATCCGCCATAGACAGATCAAGTTGTTTTCTCTAGCCCAGAATTTCAATGAATGTTCTTCAAATATAATGACAATGTTGATTTATAGATATTTCCTTTCCATAATAAGAAACATATAAAGGAGATAATACCTATAAACACAGCACAGCACTTAATCCTTAGGATGCTTTTGGCAATTCAGGCACAATTTGAAGTTAAATTTCACCTGCTTTCCATTTTGATTTTCTTATCATTGAATCAGTACATTTGTTTTCTACATTCAAAATCAACGCACCTCACTCATGTATTCCCAAAGACAGTAAACTAATTTCATTATTTGACTTACCTACTTTATCACCATGCTTGTGTTTTATGTGCAACTTATTAAAATATTTTTTACATTTGTTTTTCTATTATTTGGCCATAATATCTGAACTTAGGAAATGTCAAGGTTAAGTCCCTCACCTGGATATAGAAATAAAATGACAAAGTATGACAGCAGAAATTGTATATGATATGCCCTTCTACTCAATCACCTGTAGCGTGTCACTTCTTGTCCAACTTATCACGAGAGCCATTGAATGTATTTGACAGGACATATATTTGGCTGCTGGAATGATGGACGTATCTGAATGGGTAGATCTGGCTTGATGGGAGAAGATTACGAATGCATAGCACCGAGGGCAGGTTCCCAGCGGTGAAAACTGAATTTCTACCTGATGCCGCACAAAGGTTCTGGGATATTTGCCCTAATACGATGGCTGACAGTTTGCATTGTTTCAACTCTGGCAATCAGTCAATCTGCTCTTGATGGGTAATTGCCAGCAGGAATCTAATTTTTCCACATCAATTGTCACACATGTCTCTAATATTCTTATTCACCGTTAACTAGATTGACGATGTTGTTTTAGCCAAGAATAGGAGGAAAAGGAAAGGTTTGGCTTTCTTTTTAAGAAGACACGGCAGTCTAGCTAAATGTATACCCATATAAGTAAAAATCCAATAAAATTTAAAGTAAATGGATGATGCCAATGTCACATTCATGCAGTGTAAAATTGCTAATAACGTATAATGCTGATCTACATGAAGAAAGTCAGTTATATTATCTTGTGAAACACAGCCATGAAAGCATTTTGAAAGCTGAGGCTTTTCTAACCACTTGGTGTGTCTATATTCTTTTTCTAAATTGTAAATACATTTTAAACTAAAATAAATTACTCACTTTTCTAATTAAAAAAGAAATGTACATATTATTTAAAAAATCTGGAGGCAAAGTGAGAATTTATATGCTGAAGAAAATATAAATTCCTAATAATTCTATCACAAAAGAACTTTCGGTACATGTGTTTTCAGATACATACACATATTCTTTTTTCCCAATAATTTGGCAATAACTTTCTTTTTAGCAAAATACATGGACCTTTGGCATTTGCAAATCATCACTTCGATGGCTTTTAGTATTCATTTCACCAATTCTCTGTTGTTGCATTTTTTTGTAATTTTTAGTTTTTATAAATTATACTTTAATATATAACCTTGATGTTACATGTATGAAGTCTTGTTTTATTATTTTATTATAATAAATACCCCCCAAAAGTAATTGCTTGGATAAAGGAGATGCAATTTAGACTTTTTATATCTGGTGTTCAATTTCCCAGAATTTAAACTCACAGCAGCAAAGAATATGAATTTCCACTTTCTCACACTCAAGGGTACTTGTTTTCTTTGCCAATTTAATAAATTAAAATAATATATCTTTTCTGTTTTCATTAGAATGCTTTCATTACTGACGGCTATAACCTGATCCTTGGGCATTTCTTGTGTACTTCTGTGTGAGTGTGCGTATGAAATGGTTGTTTATACAACGTGATCCTTTTTCTTACGTTTTTCTGTGTAATTTACTTTTTAAACTTTTGAGACAGTTATTATGTATGTATTCATAGGCATTTGCAGAAATACTGCAGAGAGTTTTCATATAAACTTCACCTACTTTTACACAGTATTTGTATCTTACACAAGCTGTGTAATATCAAAACTAAGACATTGACAACAGTATGGTGTGTGCATAGTTCTATGTTACGTCTATTATTTTGTGATTGTTAACACACTACAGTGAAGATACAGAACTATTAGCACTTCAGCACTACAAAGATTTCATCTGTGCTGTCCCTTTTCAGTCATACTCATCCTTCTCTCTTGACCATACCTGACCAGGAGACGCCACTGATCTCTTCTCCATCTCTAGAGTTTTGCCATTTCAGTAACATTACATAAATAGTATCACTGATTTATTTCCTCAGAATTCTTTGTATATAAAGGCTATCACAATTGTCTGATTCCTTTTCTGAATGTATTTAAGTTCGTTTGTTCTTTACGAGGTTTTTGTTTCTAGTCCTTATCTTAAACATTGTTATTATTATTAAATTTCAAGTTTTTTTAATTTTGTGAAGGGAAAAAAAAATGGAAACCTAATTAACACGTGTATATGTAAAAATAATAAATAATAAATTTTAAAAAAAAAAAAAAAGCTATCAGGTGGTGCCTGTGGCTCAGAGCGGTAGAGCGCTGGCCGCATATGCCGGAGGTAGCAGGTTTAAACCCAGCCCTGGCCAAAAACCAAAAAAAAAAAAAAAGCTATCATACATTTTTTTGTGTTGCAAATTATTTTAAAAGACTACTTGATTTAATTTTAAGAAATTTCTTTTATAGAGTTTTATATTTTATTCATTAAGATATATATTTTATGGTTTCTGCCTTTAGCATTTTCCTAATATCCATCTACCCTGTATTATTCTTGTGTACGTATTATACACATATTTTTATACTTATTAAATTACTTAAAATTTCACATTTATTTTTTCACTTTGGTTTTATTTTGCTACATATTGGAAGTAGAAACTATTTTGTTGCTGTCATTGTAGTAACTACTACCTACAAACCACTATGATCTTCCCAATATAAGCAGTTAGATGATACACATGCTTCTGTAATTGTTTTCAATGTGTCTGTCTATAAACAGACAACTTTATAGAATACTAAATTGTATACATATATGCATGCTTATAATTTGTTCTTGTTCTTGGGTCTGTTTCTGTCTGTAAACAGACAACTTTATAGAATAGGACCCTGTCTCAACAAAAAAAAAAAAAAAAAAAAAAGAAGAAGAAATAAAAAATAAAGCAACGAAATTAAAAAAAAAAAAAAACCCAAAAAAAAAAAAAAAAAGAATAGTAAATTATATACATATATGCATGCTTATAATATGTTCATGGGTCTATTTCTGAAAATTTTAGGTTTTATGTGAACTATTTTTCTATTCTGGCAAGAGCATAGCTTTCTTTCACCTATTGTAGTTTAAATGACTTTTAAATCCTGAAGATGTGATTTTCCCTTTTTCATGATTTTTTTCAATTTCTTGTTCCTAATCTCACACAGTTGATAACTTCCAATCCTCCTTTTATTCAAGTCACTCATTTTGTAAGATATAGTTGGACCAGTTTTCATACAAGGCTTGCACATCTATTGTAAATTCTTAGCTATTTTAGAAGTTGCATGCACTCACCCTACTGTAATAGGCTCTGTCTAGGTAGTATCTTTTGAAGGCCTGCTACTCACTTGCATCTAATCAAAAGTACCTGGAATGTTTTTGGTTATCCCAGGTGGGGATTGGAAGACCCCAGCAAAGCCTGATTTGCCCTCTATCTTTGCATAGCTCCTGCCCTTCAGGGAGCCTTACCAGTGGCAACCTGGCAGTGGGGTGTTTTGCTGGAACCTGCACAGAAATACTGTTTCCTTTTTCTCTAGTCACTGCCTAGTAATTGGATCCTATTTCTCTAGAGAGCTCTCCATCCAAACTCTTTACAATAGCTATTTATAACTTCCATCTCTATTTTCAAACCTCAAATCCTGCTCCTTTCCCTCTTGCTCCAGCTGATAACCTATAGCCTACTTTACAAAGACAAGAGCAAGTCTATTTTACAGTGAACTCCCATAACTTCCCACCTCATCACCTGCCAATTTGCCTGAGTCTGCACCACCCACTTTTTCTCTCCCTACAACAGAAGAGCTGTCCTCCCTTTTATAGCTTATTACACAACCAATACTCCTGCCTTCTTGAGGACCTCGCCCTATTGATTTCCCCTCTTGTGTTTCTTCAATAAATTTCTATCTACTGACCTCTTACCCTCAAATTTAGAAACACTCAAGCTTCTTCCATCTACAAAAAGGCCAATTTTCACACATCGTCTCAAGTCGCAATTCTCTGTGATTATATTTCATTTCCAGTTATTCATCCTTTGAATTAGTGTTTTCTGAATAGCCTTCCAGGATATTAATCTCGTCAAATAAATAGTGCCAGAACATCTTCATTAACTCCTAAATTTTTATAATTTCTGAGTCATTCTTTTGTTTTGTTTTTTAAGTATTTTTTGTCTATATATATAGTTGGATAGTTTTTAGGAATATACATCTTGTTGTTATTTCTTCACACTTATTTAATTAAATGCTGTCTCGTTTGTTATTGTACTTTTTGGTTCATGATGAAAATTTTTTTTGCAACTAATTTTCATCTATTCTTACCTTTACTTGAATCTTGAATACTTTGAAATATAAATTTTGTCATTTTTAGTTCTTTGATACAGTCTATAATTACAGTTTTGATTTCTCTTTGATCCAAAAGTTATTACGGATAATACTTTAAGTTTCCAAGTCATTTTATTATTTTAGTTTATTTTATTATTAATTTCTGGAGTCATCTAGTGGCATTTAGATGATGTGGTCTTCATAAGATATGTTTTATTATCTCACTTTTTAAGAACATTTGCAGACATTTACAAATATATATATATATTCTTTGGAGGGTGCAGCTTTTAAAGTGGAGCAATTAAAGCAAAATTATTATTAATTATAATATTCCATCCCTGGTTTTCCACATTTAGTTTTAAAAAAAATATTGTCAAGTCCAGAAGAGATAAGTCAAAGTTTTACATGAAAATTGGGGTTTGAATAATAGTTAAATAATAAATCTGGATGCTATATGTCTAATTGTATAATACTTATGGCAAAACATTTTCACTCTGGAGAGAAACTTAAATGAAAACAATATAATCCTCTTTATCTAACTTTTCCACCTGGATTATTAACTTGCCCATTAATATTGGTTGGGGATTTTGATATTCCTGATATAATTGTGCTAAAACCTTTACGGTTATTTTTGATAGATTATCTCATAATTACCATATAGATGCATTTTATGTCTTGAACCTTTCTTTGAAAATTATATTTTAATGAAAAATTACTTATACATGTATTTTTAAATAGCTTACAGTTTTGAATGTTGCAAAATTCAAAAGATACACAACAGTATATGTGAAAAAATAAATGTCTCTCTTCCCTTTCCCCCCGATGCCCATTTGGTGGTCTGAGATAACACTACTATCTCATAATATGTGATAATCATAATATGTTCCACATATTTAAATATATATTTGTATATGTGTTTTTCTGTCAAAAAATTGTAGCATATCTTGATGTTATATTTTTGTCTTATACATTTACTCAGTGGTGACTATTCATAATCCCTATCTGTTCAAATACAACTACACTCTTTGGTTTCCAAGTAGTTTTATTATTTTCATTTATTTCATTATTAATTTCTCTAATCATTTCATTATTAATACACTCGTGGACATAAAATCTTCCACTGTTTTTCTGTGTCATAATTTCTACCAGTATTCCTTCTCTCAGTTGACACATTCAGCTTCTGATAAGATTCTTCTTTTTCATTGTGTGTGAATTTTGGTATGATTAATAACTCTGAAGACAATAATTAAAATTCACCTAAACCTAACACATGCACAAGAAAATCAAAATGCATTTCAAAACTGACTCTGTGTGGAACTGGGCTGCATAATTGAAATCAGATTACTCTTGTACATTGACTGTATTAACTTATTGTTGAATGTGCACAGAGGTTCTTACAGGCACTTTTGCTTCTTTGTGCTCTTTGGCAGAACCTCAGAACTGTCCCCCAGAGTTGAACCCCAGAATTGTCCCGTCAAGATTCACGACAGGTATAATCTAATGCCACTTGGGTAAAAATACTTGCGTCTTCACACTCAGACATACTTGCTATTTGTATTACTACTATAGAATTATGTTCTATGGACATAATAATTATAAAAAAAGATTTTGGTTCATTTCTATGCAAGAGAAGGGTAGTGTGTCTATTTTGGTAGATAGTGAAGTAAAGTATATTCTGACAAAGGCAACCTCCCATTTTAATTAGTCTCCATGAGATCTGAACCTCTCTATACAGTGTTACAAATGTGATCATTAGAAGAATTTTGCCCAGATCAACATCTGGCTCCACATGTTTCCAAAATTACTTCTCCTATAATGTGAGGTGCCACATGACATGTCATTTTGTGATTTGACCACTAGTCCTACACCTTCATCCAAGCTGGTGGTAGGATTATTCCAGGAAGCCATTTCTACTCTGAGGTAGGGAAATATAAATTAATTATACATGGAAGTGACTGTGAAGTACATAAATGCATACTTCTAAACCTAAACTATGTGTATGGTCTATAAAATTTCCTCTTTACCTAAAAATTCTGAACCTTTTTGGTGCCATGAACTTCTTTGACAATCTATTGTCTGTGGCCCTCTCAGAATGATAAAGGCAGAAAATGATATAATAAGATAAATGGTATAGAAATACAAATATATAAATAATAAAGTTATACTATATTAGTGTCTTAATTATTACACTAAATAAGAAAATCTAAATCCTATGATTTCATAGCAGTGATAATCAATTTATGAGATAACTATTATAACTCTGTGATGGTATAAAATATATGCAATGTCAATTAGGAAAAAGTATTGTGGTTTATTTCCTCCATTAAGAAGTAAAGGAAATTCCAAATCACTGAATATAGAGATGTACCTATCCCTTCAAATTCACATATGCCTCTTGATTTCTAGCCATTCTCCTTATATTAACACTTAATGACATTCAATTTCTACTGGCAACTCCATTATAAAGAGAAAGAGGAAGGCTAATGAAGGGATAGTCATACAGTAAAGTATTGTGATCCTAATTAACTATTTTTGCAAATTTAACAGAAATTGATGACCATGTGGGCACATTGTTATAGTGCTCCTTAAGGAGAACCATGAAGATATGGAGTGTTGGAGCTTATGGCCCACTTAGCTTCTTGGAAAATTCATCTCTATATACTTTCTGGGTAAATCAACTTTTGTATCATAGGTATATTTGATTTTTGGAAAACTTATCTCCCTAAATCTTATCAGTTAATTCTGTATTTCCATTTTTCCTGGTGAGACAATGGCTCCAATTCCTCACATTTTCCCCCATTTCTTTGAAACATTACATTTTCGATTTGGTCCTCTTCACTGAAGAATGTATATGGCTGTCTTACCATGAAAGTCAGGGGGAAAAAAAGAATAAATTAATTTTATATTCTTCAACACAGAATAAAACACATGACAATGGCAGAATCTTTGCAATTTTATTTCACTGATGAGAAATTTTAGCAGTGTCCACAAGGTTTGTGGTGAAGACTATTGAGACAAGAAGTGTATCTTTTCCCTGGAACTCACAAATATGTGTTGAGTTAGCCAGAGACAGAACCAAGCATCCTTTACTGCTATGTACAATTCACAACATAAGTGATACCTCGTTATCCATAAGAGGTGCATCTTCACACCATGCCCTTCAAAAGAGGGAGATTATGTATCTTCTTTCTCCAGCCATCAGCTCTGCCATGAGACTTGTAGACTTGCTTCAGGCAGTGGTTCCCAACTAGGAGCAATTTTGCCATCAAAGGGACACTTGGCAATATCTGGAGACATTTTTCATTGCCAGAACTAGAGAAAGGTAGTGTTACCTGTTCTTTGTGGATAGAGGTCAGGGGTGCTGATAAAAAACATTCTACAGTGGACAATACCTTATCACAAAGAACTGTCTAGTCCAAATGCCATTAGTGCCAAAGTTGTGAAACTCTGCTT
The DNA here is from genome assembly GCA_963574355.1 of Loris lydekkerianus. NCBI lineage: Eukaryota > Metazoa > Chordata > Mammalia > Primates > Lorisidae > Loris > Loris lydekkerianus. The sequence continues at coordinate 12,233 of CAUYPK010110908.1, read as the reverse complement.
TAGACAATAAAATATGAAAAGAAATAGTGTTTCTCCTTCCAGGCAGAAGATTTAAAAGTAATTTCACTAGTTATTTTGCTTTCTGGTAACATTCCAAAGAGAGGCTACTCTACCATCCTAGTTCCCAGACTAAAACAACACAGAACTATCAAGAATTATCTGAGATTTACCCAACTGCAAGCTAGTCATGAAGCCCCTTTCCACTGCTGTATAGCTGATGGTACAAGTCTCCTGGGTTAGACAAAAAATATTATTATTCGCAGCACAGGAAAGCAGCATGAACTTCACATTTCAAGACAGTTCACCTTGCTCCACAAGCCTCATGGCAGAGATAAGATAGACCTCAAGCTGAGGAGGTTGTATGTGGGAACCCTGAATTAGGGAACCCCAGTCCTTTACGATGGATTAAAACAGCCCTGAATGACCTTGTCTCAGGAGAAAATATCTTTATTTTACTGGACAGTAAACAAACCTGTCCTTTGCTTCAGAGGGAAAAGCTATCCCTATTTCCAAAAGCTGCTCATTGTACATTTATTACTGAGAAGATAATCCAAGTGCAGTCCAGCCATGACTCTGCTCACAGACATGCATAAAAGTGAGAGAACCATGAAGAACTGTCTCTCAGAGGAAGCAGAATCCCAGCAGAGCTGCACTGAACCTGTAACAAAAGCTGGAAATTAACACTGGGAAGCCAAGGCGGGAGGATTACTTGACCTCAAGAGTAAGAGACTAGCCCTAGCAAGAGTGAGACCTCATCTCTACAAAAGCAAACAAACAAACAAACAAAACAGATTAAAGCTAGCCAGGAATGGTGGTTGCACTTACAGTTTCCACTACTGGGGAGGCTGAGGCAGGCAATCACTTGACCTCAGCACTTTGGTTGCAGCTATGATGACACCACTGCACAATAGCCAGGATGACAAGATGAGACTCTATGTAAGAAAGAAAGGAAGAAGGAAGGGAAGGAAAGAAGGAAGGAAGGAGAAAATAAAAAGAAAAAAAGAAAGAAAGAAAGGAAGGAAGGAAAGTAGGATGGAAGGAAAAAAGAAAGAGAGGAGAGAAAGAAACAAAAAAGAGAAAAATGAAAGAAAGAAAGAAAGAAACGCTAGTAATTAACTTGTATTGTTATAATCTAATGTGATTTGGGTTATGACATCTCAGTTGTGATCCATTTACCAAATTGTGACTATCTGACTAATTCTTGCAAATTAGTAATCCTTCTATTGTTCTAATTTACAACAGTTGCACTTAATCTTCAACTGAAAACTGAAGGAGAAGATCTAGAGTGGATCCCCTCATGCTCTCCTCGGATATATTTGTATCCAGATATAAAATCTCATCTGTCTCACTGACAACTAACTTGTAAATCACTTACCAGTTACTTGAAATGATGAGTACACTAATTAGTATTACTGAAACTGATACATTGTAAATATTTTATAAGGGATTTGTTTGTTATCCATCATAATTTTATGTATTCTGTTACATGGTAAGTCATTTCAAAAGGTTAGTATGCCTTGTGAATAGTTGATAAATATTTGCAAACAATTTATCTCGTATAATAGCCCATAAATAATTTGTGGCATATATATTACCACATACTTAAGTCTGGTGTTTACCATAAGCATTTGAATTCCTGGAAATTCATTTAAAGCTGCTGAACTCCTCAGTGATCTATTGCAGTTTGCTGTAACTGGGAAGAATAGCAGCAAGGCTTTGTAGGGTGTTGTTTTCATTTTAGCAATTCTATATATATTTATGTTTCTAGTTACTTAGATAATGTGATTATCAATGGTGAATAACAAATTTTAACAATAATGTACAATTTAAAAATTAAAAGAATCAATTTTTGAAAATAACATTTTTGGAGATGTACATATATTACCCAGAAACTTCCTTATTTCAAAGATTACTTCAACTTTTTTTTGTTTGCTTGCTTATTTATAAGGCCCAGGCAAGGATTGAACTTGCCTCTGAGGGTATACGGGGTCAGCTTGCTAACTAATGACCTACAGCAGACAGCTTCAAAAATCGCTTCAGATGGGCATGTTCAGGGCATGTCTGTTTATAGACATAGACTCAAAAATCACTTAAAAAGGGTTTCTTTTTGGAGTCGCTTTCTTCACAATCTTGAACTTTCCCCTGGTTTAGCCCATAAGTCAACAGTTTATTTGAAAACAAACCAAAAAATATTCCAGTTTTCCTTTAATCTGCTATTCCTTTCGTTTTCAAATGTTTCTGTGCTTACTCTTGAACCCACTGAAACCTGTGTTCTCCATCAGTCATCCATCAGAAATGGCTTTTTTAAATGATAGTGAAATTTCTAATGTGCATGTGTCTGTTTTCTGATTAGAAAAATAAGAAATTCACTGTAGAGCTTTTATACAGTATAGAAAAATAAAGATAAACAAATGCTATGGTACAATCATAAATATGTATCATTATTATTTGGGTAGATATGTTCTATTTTGGTAGTCTTTTTTTTTTTTTTAAATAAGTATATACCATACAAATAGGCTGTTGATATTCAATTTTATTGTACTTGCAGGCTGTGAGGATAGGTCCTTGACAGAGGACAGATGTTGATTCATGCATGGGGAACACTTCTGAAGAAACTAGCAAGTCAAGAACAACATTATTTTTGTTTTTTTGAGTATTTTTAGCTGTAATCCATAGTGAGAAATATATTTTTTCATTGTAAGCAATTATACTCACATATTTTTAAAATTCTAGTAAAATAATTTCCATAGTAATGGCATTTAAAAAATATTCCATTTTTTTTTTTAATATGACAAGAGATCTATCAAATTGGAATCTTTAGTAGATCATAGGTCACAATCTACAGTTTGAAAAACACTTATGTAGGAGGTCCATTCATTGCCAGATCTGATAACAGCTCCTTCACAATTAACGTAGTTATCTCTGGGAACATGGCTTGCTTCAGTGGATTTGCTTTAGGAGTTCACAGACCTCTCTGCAGCCACCTTGGGGTAAATGGCCATTGATTCCATCTCTGTTCACAGCGGAGCCTATAGCACTTGTTTCTGTTTTGATCCATTTATGTACCAACCTCACTAACTCACAGGTGTTTGAACAAATCAAAACACTCTGTATCAGGATCCCTCAACAGTAGCACTATTGACATTTCGAGCTATTTTCTTGCTGCGGAGGGCTTTCCTGTACATTACGTGCTCTACTTCCTAGACGCTCATACCATTTATGACAATTAAAACCATTCCGAGATATTGTCCATGTCCCCTGTGGTGAGAGAAGGCAAGATTAGTCCAAGAAAAGAACCACATCTCTTTATGGTCAGGCATTTCAACAGAGAAACGTATAAGGAGACAAAAACCGAAATTCAAAGGTAACCCTCGTGTAGGTTCGGCGACCTCGTCCACTGCCCCACTTCTTTGGCTTAGCTAGCTAGAAGCAGGAACGTCACGCCCCAAGGCCCCGCACCATGGGGTCAAGTGGTGACTCCCGCTGGACCCTGCGCTGCTGTTAGCCTGAGGGATACTGGCTTGGCCTTTTTGTACTTTCCTTTGTCATAAAAATTGAGAACTTACTCTCTGTTAGCTTATCAAGTAGCAGAATTGTGGATTAGAAATTATTGTCAGAGTTTAAATTTGCTTTTTTAAAAAGAACATTCCATGAAATATACTAACATACTTGATCGACGTGCTCATTCATTCAACATGTTAGATGTTGGGGATATACTATGAACAAGATGGCCTTTACCTTCACAGAAATTAAATTTTATCTCTAGGGAAAGAACAGATGCCAACCAAATTCCCTTTCTTTGGTTTTGAAGATGAGAAAAATCCCAAATAAAAAAAAAATTGTCATAGAATTTCTTATGTAGACATATTAATATGATTGGGATCAAGTCATAAATGCAGATTTTTATACATATTTCATCAGTGTAAATGAAATATACCCCAGATAAGAATCTGATACTGTGTTGTTTCCATGTACTATGTCACTTTAAAATAAAATAAACCTATTGAATAGGGCAATTTTTCAATAGAAATAGCAGATAAATGCAGATCTAACCAAATCTTCTTATTTGCAAGAGAAGAATCTCAATGCAATATCAAGAATATGGTAAGAGTTTTGTTGTACATATAGAATCCTCATTCAGATAAATCTGAGCTGTAACTCACATAAACTTAACATCTCGTCTTTCCAAAACTTAACATCTCTTCTTTCCATTCTTCCTTTTCCTTTTCTCTCTCCCTCCCTCCTCACTTATCTATAATAACTGTTCTCTCCTTACTTTTATTTATTTAATACTTTTACTGAGGCTCGGCTCCTGTAGCACAGTGGTTATGGTGCCACCCCCATGCACTGAGGCTAGTGGGTTCCAGCCCAGCCCAGGCCTGTTAAACAACAATGACAACTGCAATAAGAAAATAGCCAGGTGTTGTGGCAGGTGCCTGTAGTCCAGCTACTTGGGAGGCTGAGGCAAGAGAATTGTTTAAGCCCAAGAGTTTGAGGTTGCTGTGAGCTGTGATGCCATAGCACTCTATCAAGGGCGACATAGTGAGACTCTGTCTCAAAAAACAAACAAAAAAAACTCCAATAATAATATTTTTACTGAAAATGTAGTAATTTTAGCTTTGAAGATAAACAATATTTTTTAAGCACTAACAATATTCCCAAAGTACAATAGCTGAAGGAGAGAAAAAGGAATAAACTGCCAAGGCGATTCTGTAAATTAAACTTGTTTCCACTGAATTCTGAATAAGAGTTCTGAGTTTTTATAATGTGAGCTACCAATATGATGCTGCAGGTTCCAGTATTTAAGAATGACAAAAATAGATGATGAAACTAAGGCATATCAGAAGCATTATCTTGGCTTATCTCCTTAGCAACTGAATAGGTTACTCAGAAAGAGGCTCTTGTCAAACCTGATTCTGGTTGCGTTGGGTGGCTGCCACCTGTAATCCTAGCACTTTTGAGGCCAAGGAATAAGGATCTCTTGAGGTCAGGATTTGGACACTAGCCTGAGCAAGAGCGATACTCTGTCTCCACAACAAAATAGAAACATTTACCAGGCGTGGAGGCACAAGCCTATAGTCCCAGATTGTTGGGCGTTGAGACAGGAGGATCACTGGAGCCCAGGAGGTTAAGGTTTCAGTGAGCTGTGGTGATGCCACCACACTGTAGCCCAGGGGACAGAGTAAGGCCCTGTCTGAAAACAATCAATCAATAAGGTGGAAAACAGTTCTAAACTCCGGGAAAAACTCCCTCCTTATTTTCCTTCTGTGCCCCTCTGAAAGTGTTGTTAGGGGTACTCTTGAGGGGGTAGCCATGTAATTTTCTTCTAGATGATGCTGCCTGAAGCTTATTTATTCAGAGAACAAGTTTTTATATTAAATGCAACAAAGCATAAATCTGGTAGGTTGCCTACTGATTTCACTGTTGAGGATGCCATAACATAAAAATATGATTGACCATCCAAATCGGGCCACTTTTAACTGAATCTGTGCGAAACTAGGGAGGGCATCCAGTTATTGGTGTAAACTCATATTGCTCCCAGATACACCAGGATATACACTCATCTTACTTAAAAGGCAATATTAAGTTTCTAGTTTCACTACATCAGCTAGAATACTTGACAACAATAGAAGTTCCACAATGACATCTCCCTTGGGACTGCAGTAATTCATCAGAGATGAGAGCAAGGCTTTTCTCACACAGACTTATGTTAATTACCCTACCACCAGAACCTCAACAGCATCAGGACAGTGGAGGGCTCAGTAGCACTATTTTATCCCCTGATCATTTTTATGCATTGCCACTTTGCTGATACTGCAGGACCGCCCCAAACCTAATAATTGTGTCACCATAAAAAAGGTCAGACTATCACTTTGCCCAGCAGGGGGGAAGATCTAAAAGAATGTTCTTGCAGGGTCTGGGCAAGTCAGAATTCTCCAATTTTCACTACTTTTCAAAAAACCATAGCATTATACCAACTGCCAGGGTCTGAAATGTAGCCGTTCGGGCATGAAACTTGACCCTATAATTTCTGATGAGGAAAAGAATATAGTGCTAATAATATTCCATTATTATGTATTAGATGCTGCTCTATGTCACTTCCATAACAACCTTATTGTTTGGAAAGGCAGAGGGTACTTATATGTCTTGTTAAAGTCACGGATGTCTATTAAAGGATGGACCCAAGATCTGAAGTCAGGCAGTGTGGCAGAAGAGTTCAAGTACTTAGCCACCTGACCTTAATTCTTCTAAAAAAAAAATTAGCACCATTTGTTTTCTTAATCAGACTAATTTTTAGATATCTCTGTTATTAAAGCCTCAGTCTCTGAAGAAGAAAATTCCTTCAAACAGAGAATTAATTCTCACAACTGTCATCTGGCTATACATAAGATTACCATTTTGCTATAATTCTTAACTAAGACCTGAGGAATAATGAATTCAGCACATTCTACCTATATTTCACTTAGTATGTCTACTTCTCAAAATAATATAAGCAACATTAAATTGGCTCCAACCCATTATCCCCATATTCCATATATTTTTACTTCCACATGAATTAGATTCAGAGATAATCTTTTGGACCAAAGTTAATTTTTTCTAACCTTAGAGAAAAACACAGTCATAGTTTGACTAGAAGTCAAGAAACATGTCTGCTCCTCTATGTCCTTGACCTGTTCTTTAGGTCATATTCAAACTACCTTCATATCCACAGACATGCCTCCTGCCTACCAGACTGAATTTTCCAGTTTAAACTGTCTGCTTTCTGAGACTTCCAAATAAGAGGACCACTGTCAAGCATTGAGAATTTCATTTGTTTTCATTCAACCATACTGTTACAATATATTTTTTAGAAAGGTAAATTGTGATTCTAAGGAAATATCAAACAAATATTTCATTTATATGAAATATAGAAATATTTCATTAATTAACAAGGAAATCAGAAAGATGTCATGACTGGTTTAAATCATTTAAGAACCAGATCATTTATAATCAATTTCATAAAGAAGTATTAGAATAATGTTGCTGAGTCAGATCAAAAGCTCTTTAGTACCCAACACAACATTAATTGTTGGAGTTCCCTTTTCCACCAAACAGAAATTACCTACACCTTTCACAGAAAAACTTGCAAATTCAGGGGTAACTTCACCAACTCTGGGACCTTCAATCAACACTAAATGAGATACACTAAGTGTACTTCCCAGGGAGTCCTTCGTGGCCTTTTCTCCCATACAACATGGAAAGAATAAGTTGCCCACTTTTTCTGCTTTCTTTCAATTTTTTTGATAAATCAGGATAACAGTGGGGTCATCTCTATGTATTATGCCCTATTGAACTCCAAACTTTTGGAAATAAAATGCAAACGATTCAAGTCCAAAATACAGAATCAAAGAGCTGATTATATTTTCCATTCTTTTCATCTAATTTTTCCCACAGTAGACGAATAAATATCTTTTCTTCAAATGTCTGCCTTTCCTTAAATACATGTTTTGCCATCAAGTGTGTTACCTCTCTCATCACTGTTTCCCCTATCTCAACCCAGTCTCTGAAATATCATTCTAGTTAATATTTTACCCAGAGAGGGACACCCAAAGGATGACAGAGGAACTGTGTATGATGATTGATGAACTTGGATAAGATACTGGAATATTTGAAGTATATGTAAATACGTATGTGTCTGTTTAGATTATTAACTACTAGAATAAATTAGCAGATAAGATTCAAAATCCTGTATATACATGTCTAATGCTTACTGATCCTTTTATCCTTGTCAGACAGTTTTACATCATATTAGGAGCTGATGCCAGATGGATCTGAGGCTGCCTAAGAGTCAACGGATGGTCAGGTGTTGGCCTTTTTACCTATATTGGTGGGGGTGGGGGAGGTCTAAAATCTACTATAACTAATTCTGTAGTAGCATGTCTATAAATGTACAGGCTGCAAATTGAAAATATGGCTATATGTGATTTTCAGGGCCAAAAGCAGTAAATCTGTCATAACACTTCTTTTTGAGAGTCATGGTGCCACTGATGAATCTGTGATAAACAAGACTTGGAAGCAGAATACTATATTGGGTTTCTGCAGATACTCATCTATGGTGAACATACGGTGGCTTTGAGCTGCTGTACCCAAAGCAGAAAAGCAGGCACATTATTTGCTCTGAGAGCTCTACCCACATGAGGAGCTGGTGCTTCATATTTATGACTCTCCTTCTATCCTAGGAAGTTATTGAAGGCTTTGATTTTTAGCTCTGGCAAGACAAGCAACAATGTCTGAGCTGGTGATTGCCTCCTTATTATGAATCTCCCTTAGTATCTAATTCTTAGCTGAGAGCCCTGCCAGCCCACAGTGAACAGGTAGTATGAACAAGAAATTAATGCATGCAATTAATGTTTGGGAGTTATTGGTTACTGTATCAAATAGGGCTTCCCTTAAGCTAATGGTTTTGTCATTAACATGACGGCAAATGAAGAAAAAAGTAGAAAAAGAGAAGAAAACCAAGCAGATAATAGCCTATTACATTGGTTCTCAAATCTGTATATCCATCAGTGACACCCAGAACTAAAGTGTAGGTCAAAACATAGCTTGTTAGGCCCTACTCCCAGAATTTCTGTTTCAGCAAGTTTGGAGTGAAGCTCAAGAATTTACATTTCTAACATAACCCCAAGCCATGCTATTGCAGCTGAGATGGGAAGCACACTTTGAGGACCTTTCAAAAGGATGTTAATGATGGTGAGGATGCATATTGCCTTATCTTACAGTAAAATTACAGTGATTCAAGTAGGCTGGTGTTCTGGTATCACTGATGATATAATTTAATGAAATTGACAAGAGGGTCCCTGACCAGATTATAACACCACAAATAATGTTTTAGTATTGTGGTCTAAACATGATATGATTTTAATTTTCTCAAACTGCTAACAACTGAAAGCTTGTTTCCTCTTGTGCTATCTACTCTTTTAATAGCATCTTGATACAATTCCATAATTTAGTTATTGTTATTAAAAAATGTTTAGTCTATTAATAAATTCAATTGTGTATATAATTCAAAGTTTTCCCTTTCCCCCACAAGTCAGTCATCCTTCACTTCAGGCTAGCAAGGTAGGGTAGTGTGCATCATTTTCCCATCAGCAATCTGCTTCCAGATGCCTGCTTTTCAAGAGTAAGTCAGGATGGGAAATGAGTATAACTTTGGGGACTGATGATATTTTCTCCTTTCTTTCTTTCTTTCTTTCTTTCTTTCTTTCTTTCTTTCTTTCTTTCTTTCTTTCTTTCTTTCTTTCTCTCTCTCTCTCTCTTTTCCTTCCTTCCTTCCTTCCTTCCTTCCTTCCTTCCTTCCTTCCTTCCTTCCTTCCTTCTCTCTTTTTATCTTTTTTTGAAGGAAAGAGAAGTTTATTACTCTTCCTAGAAAGGAGAAAAATGTCAGACAATGGTCTCAAAATCTAAATTCCTGTTTCTGAGTAAGAAGCACAGAACTTTCGAAAGTTGTGATTCCATAGTTCTATCACAGGCCAAGACAATCTCATGGCTTGTGCTTAGATTCACCCCATTTTCAGCTAAGAAGATCTTGTAACCTCCGCCCAGATGATTCCCTTGAGATATCTCCAGTGGCATAAAGGAGAGATCTTCCCTGCCCCTCCTGACCACTGGCCTAAGGCAGGAATGTAGGTTTCAATCCCCCCAAAAATGGGGAGACAGAAAATATTTTTGCCACTTTTTTTTAGGCCATTCCCTCTGTAGCATATTCCCCACTGCCAGTTTTACCCCTCCCTATCTATGGGAGGATGGGCAAAGCAGAGCTTACCTCAGGGTGCTAGGCAGCAGATAGTAATTTGCTTGTAATTGTTATGTGAGTACTTGCATATCTTTGTTGACAAGGTTGGTTGTTGATAAAGTATCATGTTCTGAGCATTGGGGAAGTCCCGCTCAGGGGTGAGAACTGAGGACTCAGACTCAGGGTGCCCTAGGCTCACCTCCTCGCCTCTCTGAAGTGTGCTCCTTCTTGCACCACTCTGCCCTGACATTGCCAGGCCTGTGAGGATAGTTTTCATGGGCCCTGAGTTTTCCCATCTGAAATCAGGGTAACTTTATGAGTCCTCTTTGATGATTTCTTAGATTCCAAATGAACAGCTAATCCTTTTTTTCCTGAAAGTAAAGGTATAACTTAAACTAGAGAAGAAATCTTACAAAATATTGTTGGAGAAAGCAGCAATTTTCTCCTGCTGGGGCTGCTGTTCCAAAGAGATACTCCCGCAGTTCATGACCTCAGAAATACACAGAATAGGAAAGAGCACTAACTTCCACCTTTAAGTGTAGCTAATATTCGGTGGACCCATATCAGCATAGATGTTCATCACTCCAGCCTGGGACAGCACGGAGGGTGGGGTTGTGTTTTAGGGAGGCCAACAAAAAAAGTAAACTTAGTACAAAACTTCCCAGCTCACAGCAGGCTCTTCCTGGTTCTCCCATCACTCTCCATGTCTCCCTCTTGACGTTTCCAAAAGTCCCTTACTTTGCACTTCTGTTATATTGGGAGTCATTGTCAAGAACCAGACATACTTTGAACTTGAACTTGGAGAAGTTGATGATTTTATTTTTAATAGGTTGAATTCCTCTAGAATGAGCCCTATAATATTTTTCAAACTCTCTGGGCAAGAACAGATCTTAGTACTTCACACTACCATGCTACATAACTGTGCCTTGCATGCTAAATATGGAATTCTTAATAATGATGTCATTGCTGGTCCTGTGACGAGTAATTAAATCTTTGAAAAGAAAAGTATACTGAGGGTAACTCACAGTTATTGAATGTTTACTAGGCTCTATGTGAAACCTGATACTTTTCAATATTTCATTTATTCCTCACAAAAATCCTAAGAGGTGAGTCATATGATCATCCCCAGTTTGCAAATGAGAAAACAGAGGTTTGCAGAGGCTCAGAAAAATCAACAAACTTCTGGGGTTCTGTCTGACTGCAGATCCAGAGTTCTTAAACAGGTGGTTATACACCAGAGTAAATTCTACATGAATTTTAGACATCCAAAAGGAATTCTAAAAACCAGGTGTAATTATATGTGAGTATAAATAAAGTCCTAGATATGCATAAAACCAAATCAAATTGATGCATGAAAGTTAAATATTAACATAAACAAAAGTACTCCTGCATTTATGTGTTGGCCTAGATTTGGCTACTTCTGAATACAGAGCGCAAAACAAACAAAACATATGCTGGGACACACACACACACACACACACAAATTCTTTTGATTCCAGGTTTGTTGTGAGCATCTGGGGGCGTGGTGGAATAAAATTAGTATCTCTGGATATGTGGTCTTTGAAATAGTAACGGGAGTGGTGCTATGTGGAACCTCCCTATGATGATTTGGGGAACATTATGGAAGACTATTTTTGAAATGGGAAAATATAAATAATGTATTAGAAGGAAGCCAAAGTCAGTGTGCAAACAATTATAAAATTTTTAAAAACTATTTGTATGGCCCAGGCACAGTGACAGGGGCTCACGCCTATAATCCGAGCACTCTGGGAGGCTGAGGTGGGAGGGTCCCTTTAGCTCAGGAGTTCAAAACCAGCTTTAGCAAGAGTGAGACACCATTACTGCTAAAAATAGAAAAATTAGCAGGGCATTGTGGGCTGGCATCTGTAGTCCTACCTACTTGGGTGGCTTAGATAAGAGGACCACTTAACCCCAGGAGTCTGAAGTGCTAGGAGCTAGGCTGACCCCACTACAATGCAGCCTGGGGTAACAGAATGAGACTTCCCTAAAACAAACAAACAAAAAAACTATTCGTGTGTCTTGACAATACTTACTAGGGTGGTTTTTTGTTCAGACTCTTGTGATTATAAAGAAGTTTTTCCTTAAATTCCCCTTTTTAACATATGCTCTACAGTTCAATAATAATAATCTTATAATTAAATAAATGTTTTAAAATATTCTACTGTACATGCACTACCACATCTTATTTAACTTTCCTTGAGTGATCTTTCCTTTTGTTTGTTTTGTTTTAAGACAGAGCCTCCCTTTCTTATCCCTGATAGAGTTCTGAGGCATCACAGCTCACAGCTACCTCAAACTCTTGGGCTCACGCAATTTTTTTTTTTTTTTTTTTTTTTTTTTTTTTTTGGTAGTGACATAGTCTAAAGTTAAACCCCCAAACCTAAAACAACCACCAAAAACCCGCACCACCAAATATAAAGCCAATCCCCACTGAGTATGT
>CAUYPK010110903.1:0-17933 GCA_963574355.1 Loris lydekkerianus | reverse complement strand
AGGTCTAAGAATGTGCTGGAGAGCTGGTTTAGTTGTGGCAAATTTCTTCAACATGTGAATGTCATTGAAGTATTTAATTTCTCCATCATAAATGAAGCTCAGTTTAGCTGGGTACAAGATCCTGGGTTGAAAATTATTTTGTTTTAGGAGTTTAAAAGTCGATGACCATGCTCTTCTAGCTTGAAAGGTTTCAGCAGAGAGATCTGCTGTTATTCTAATATTCTTCCCCTTGGAGGTAATGGTTTTCTTTCGTCTGGCAGCTTTCAGAATTTTCTCCTTCATATTAACTTTAATGAAATTGATTATGATGTGTCTGGGGGATGTCTTATTCAGGTTGAGTCGTGCTGGAGTTCTGAAACTGTCTGCTATCTGAATTTCAGAATCTCTTTGCATGTCTGGAAAGTTCTCCTTCATAATCTCATGGAGCAGAGACTCTGTGCCTTGTGAAGCCACTTCATCACTTTCTGGGATTCCTATAAGACCAATGTTAGTTTTCTTCGAATTATCCCAGAGCGCTCTGAGAGAGTGATCTGTTTTTGCCCTCCATTTCTCTTCCTCTTTGAGAGTTTGGGAGCGTCCGAAAGCTTTGTCTTCAATGTCAGAAATCCTTTCTTCTACTTGCTCCATTCTGTTACTGAGGGATTCTACTGTGTTTCTCACATCTTTGAGGGATGCAACTTTTTGTCTCAATGTGTCAAAATCTTTGGTCTTTTGGTCTTTGAATTTGTTGAATTCTTGAGATATCTTTTGGGTTACTGCTTGGAGTTCTATTTCGATCTTATTTGCTATCCAGATTCTGAATTCTATTTCTGACATCCCAGCTATTTATGCATGGGATCTTGTGCTGTGTCTGCCCCATTGATCCTTGGGGGAGTTGATCTACTCTGATTATATTGTCAGAGTTTTTCTGTTGATTTCGCCTCATGATTGTTTTTCACCATTGCCTCTGGCTGTGCTCAGAGTTGGGGAGGTGTCTCTCCAAGATTAGACCCCAGCAGGATCACTCTGTTGTTGCTGGATTTTTGTAGGGAGTGACCCTGTGTAGTTCCTGTGGGGCTGCCCCAGCTATGGGGTTCTGGTTGTGGAAGCAGCTCTAGCGTGTGACACACCCAGATCCAGTAACAGGGCAGGAGGTGGTGCGCATGGTTCTGGGAGTGCCTGGCACCCAGTGACTTTGGCACAGAGAGCCCAAAGCTCCAGCAGTCTCTGGCCAGGGGAAGGGCTCTGCGCAGAGGCAGGGAGGGCTCCAGAGGGCATGCAGCTATCAGTATCCCTGGCCAGACTAACGTGCCAATGTGGAGGCCAGGAGGACACAGGAGGGAGGACGCAGCGTTGCACGGCTCCTGCAGTTCCTGGTCAGGGCATGCGGAGGCCTGGTCAGTGCAGGTCGTGGGTCGGGGGTCACGGCACAGCTTTTATGGAGGTCCGGGCGGCACCAAGCCCAGGAGTTTGAGATTGCTATGAGCTGTGACGCCACGGCACTCTACCCAGGGCAACAGCCCAAGTCTCCAGTGTCCCGGCTATTTTCTTTTTCTTGTTGTTGTTACAGTTTGGCTGGGGCCAGATTTGAACCTGCCACCCTCCGTATATGGGGCTGGCACCCTACCCACTGAGCCACAGGCACCGAGCCCCTGATCTCTTTTTTAATCTGTCTTATTTCAGGACCCGAAGTACTATTCGGGCAGGTCGAGTGCCATACCTTCTACTAAAGCGACTCTGCCTCTCTGGAGTTTGACTCATTCACTTTCACTCTTTTCCTCCATCTGATTTTGGTTCTTGTAGGGGTTCCCAAGACCTTGCTTGTGGCTTTAACAGTGTTGTCCTCATTTTGGGTTCAGTTGCTCAGTTCTACATAGACAACAGGACTTGTGCTTTTTTTCTCTTTTCTGTTTTGTGTGTGGGGGGGGCTTAGTATGACATGCCAAGTGCTTTCTTGAAGCAGGGAATTTTCTAGTCTTTTGGGACTTTTAAAGCACATGTTTCTTCTTCTGTGCACGGATTTTAAGAAGGAAGGTGCTGCTCTGTTTAGGATGAAGGAAAAAACCCACCTTTTCCATGAGGCACCTTCCTTCTGTATTTATCATTTATTTTTACCCTTCTTGTAAAAAAAAAAGATCATGACATTTTGCCCTATTGAGAGAAAGGGAGACAGACAGTTTGTTGCTTGGGGTCAAGTTGGGAGGTGTGGTGTGAGATACTTTGCAGTTATCTGCCCCTAAGGAAGAATTCTGTCTTTTGTTTATATTGGCTTAAAAGTTCAGCCCAGTTAGGAAAGAGGTGGCTCTCCTAAGGGCTGTGGTCATGCCTTGTTTCTTAGAAAGGACCTACACGTATATTCAGGTTATTGATTGTGGCATTCAGTATGGGCACAGGGTCCTATTTTGACCCTGTTGAGAACCCCCAAAATTTTAAGCTCACAGAAGAAAGCAGGTGCCGATGGACAGCGCCTATGGCTCAAAGGGGTAGGGTGCCGGCCCCATAAGCTGAAGGTGGCGGGTTCAAACCCAGTCCCAGCCAAAAACTGCAAAAAAAAAAGAAAGCAGGTGCCGAGCATGAACCATATTGTCTGTACAAACAGTTTAGTGCAGCAAGCTGTCCTCACCATTTAAGGAATGGTGGAAACCCGTCCCAAGTCCAAGTTCCCAGACACTAGCCACAGGCCTGCCCTTGCACGCAGTTGTCCTTTCCCAGAGCAGCCCCAGGCCTGCCATGTTCACCTCCCTGCACATCCTCTGATAACCCTGCGAGCCCAATTCTGACAACCTCAGGTGACCGGTTTGGGTTGGCTCCTGGCTGCAGTAGCTTTCTAGACTCTCATAGGCTGCTGACTACACCCTAAGAGCAGGTTTGATGGAGGAGGATATATTAGCTCCCAGGTCTCTGCTCAGGAAAGACTGATGCTGGGACTGTTAATTCTCCATGCAGCCGATTCATCATTTGTAATTTACCTCAGGACTGTGTTGAGGCTGGACTTGCTTGCACACGTGCATCATTCATTCATTCACTTATTCCCTTGTTGAGCTCTTCCTGTGTATCAGGTCCTGAGGAATAAGATGAGACCCCTCAGCCTCCAGCCCCAGCCTTTGTCCCCCTCCATGACAGCATTTTAAGCCCTGCTTTGGGAGGGCTCTGATTCTGCTTGCTAAAGCTTCAGGGGCAGAGGCAGCTCCCAGGGTTGGGTCTGTAGGCAGCTGCCTCATCCCCCACTGTGGTCACCCCTGCAGGATGGCCATGCCTATCAGCATCACCAACCCCGACCTGCTGAGGCACAGCACCGAGCTCTTCATGGACAGCGGTTTCTCCCCCCTCTGCCAGCGCATGGGAGCCATGGTGGCCTTTGAGAGATTCGAGGACTTCACCAGGTACCCAGCGTGGCCTGGCCTCCCAAACACCCCCATTCACTGGGCACACAGGTTGGGGGCGACCCAGAAACATGGCACAGCAAGTTTATAACCACCAACAGAGTAGCAACGGCCAAGGGTGTGAGCCCGTGCCTTTCCCAACTGTGAGACCAAGCAAATGATTTAACCTCTCCGTATCTTGGTTTTCTCACCTACAGAATGGGAATAAAAGAAGGACCTACTTCATGGGGGCACCATGAAAATCAAATGAGATGGCGTGTATTTTTTTTTTTTTTTTTGGAGACAGTCTTATTCTGTTGCCCTGGGTAGAGTGCCATGGCATCACAGCTCACAGTAACCTCAAATTCTTGGGCTCAAGTGATCCTCTTGCCTTAGTCTCCCAAGTAGCTGGGACTACAGGTGCCTGCCACAGCACCCAGCTAGTTTTGCTGTTGATGGGGTCTCGCTCTTGCTCAGGTTGGTCTCAAACTCCTGAGCTCAAGTAATCCTCCCACCTCAGCCTCTCAGAGTGCTAGAATTATAGGCATGAGCCAATGCACCCGGCCAGTGAAGTCATATGTTTAAAGTATAATTAATGTGCAGATAACACGCTCAGTAAATGTTGGCTATCAGGACTGTTACTGTCATGCTCTCTTCTCAACTTTTTATTGTACGTCAAGCATTATGCTTAGATTATCTCGTTGAATTTTCACAAGAGCCCCATGAAGTGATGACTCATTATCTTTGTTTGATTCAGAGGTGAGGAGATGTTTCTAGAATCTCCCAGCCAGTGGAAAGGAGAGCCAAGAGCTGACCTCAAGCCCAGCTGATGCCCCAAAGCGCTGGAATTATTTCTTAACATGGATCATATAGGCCCATTCTTCCCTTTTGGGGAAAGACCCCACGAGGGGTCTTTGAGCTAGACAAAGAGCCTTCTCATCTGAGCTCTGCACATAGAAAGAAGTGGGGCCTGGGACTCCCCTCTGCCTGGCTCAAAAGGGACAGCAGCCCTTCAGCCCTCCCCCTCTGCCTGTGCCCCCAGGAACTTTGATGAGGTCATCTCCTGCTTTGCCAATGTGCCCAAAGATACCCCCCTCTTCAGCAAGGCCCGTACCTCCCTGTACTCTGACGATGACTGCAAGGTGAGTATCCACGCCCATGGAGCAACCTGGGGGAGGGGCGGGTTGCAGCCCCTGCCCTTCTGCCTGCCCACACACACTCTGTTGTGTTCCCCTCTCAGAGCCTCAGGGAAGAGCCCATCCACATTCTGAATGTGGCCATCCAGTGTGCAGACCGCCTGGAGGATGAGGCGCTGGTGCAGACCTTACGGACTTTCGTGCAGTCCAAGGTATCCTGGGTGTGCCTCTGATGCTGCGAGGCAGTCCATGCACCTGAGCGGTACAGGGGAGCCATTCCTAGCCTAGCTCTGCTCTTCCTTATAATGGGCGACCTTGGGCACAGGTGGCTGAATGTGGGGACAGCATTTCTCTCTCCTGGAGTGTTGCAATGGTTAAATGACAAAACATATACATCACTTAGCCTGTCATGAGCACAGAGGACACACTCAATAAATAGTTTGGGGTTTGAAGGGAATTTGTTAATGGAATATCCCTGAAACTTGCAATTTAAAAAATGGCCAATTACAGTGACTGTTTGGGCAAATAACTGCAGGTTGCTTTCTCAGCCTGTGTGGCCATCACCAAGGTATATTCTCACCCTGCCAGTAGGGACAGCTGTTACCTACATTCAGGGGCTTCAGCTACAAACAGATGTGGAGCTGCATTGCAGCGAGTGTAGATCAGGGAAAACACACTGCCTGGTCAGTGTGGGTGCTGACTTCATCATCTA
Source organism: Loris lydekkerianus (assembly GCA_963574355.1). Classification (NCBI taxonomy): domain Eukaryota; kingdom Metazoa; phylum Chordata; class Mammalia; order Primates; family Lorisidae; genus Loris; species Loris lydekkerianus. Next base: position 12,744 of record CAUYPK010110903.1, on the reverse strand, counting down.
TGTGACCCACAACAGGTAACTTTACCTTTGTTTTTGTTTTTTTAGAGACAGTCTCACTTTGTCACCCTTGGTAGAGTGCTGTGGCATCACAACTCACAGCAACCTCCAACTCTTGGGCTTAGGCAATTTCTTGCCTCAGCCTCCCGAGTAGCTGGGACTACAGGCGCCCGCCACAACACCCGGCTACTTTTTGTTGCAGTTTGGCTGGGACCGGGTTTGAACCTACCACCCTCGGTATATGGGGCCGGTGCCCTACCCACTGAGCCACAGGAGCTGCCCAACTTTACCTTTTTGATCCTCATTTCTGCCATCTGTAAAATGGGATCTGAGATTCTTAGTTTATAAAATAATCAAATAAGCCCAGCATGCTTTTTGGCTATTATTTCTTTACCCTCCTGACTTGGTCTCATAAGAGCACTTGGGAATTTTTAGTTGCTGCTTTTTAATCTGTTAATCTATATATGTCTTTTACTCCCCATATTATCTTGGTTGGAGGGACACCTCCTCTGTGTGCCCTGAGGTCCCTCAGAGGAAGTCGCCTGGTGATCCATGGGTAGGAGGTGCTGGGTGCTGGGTGAATGAGGCTAAATTGTGGATAATCCCATCAAAGCTCAGGGACATTATTTTTACTTATATAAAGGTATCCTAAAAGTTACCATATATATGTAAGGAAAATGTGCCATGTGCGGTGGCTCACGCCTATAATCCTAGCACTCTGGAAAGCCAAGGCAGGTGGATAGCTTGAGCTCAGGAGTTTGAGACCAGCCTGAGCAAGAGTGAGACCTCGTTTCTACTAAAAATAGAAAAGCTAGCCAGGTGTCATGGTGGGTGTAGCCTGTAGTCCCAGCTACTCAGGAGACTGAAGCAGAAGGATTTCTTGAGTCTAAGAATTTGAGGATGCTGTGAGCTGTGATGCCATGGTACTTACTATACCCAGAGTGATAGAATGAGAGTCTGTCTAAAAAAAAGAGAGATAAAATGGGATATTATAGCTAAATATCCTTTTATTTACACAATTTTTATTATAAAATTTTACAAAATATTTCTCTATGTGTTGGTATATAAACATAAAATATGAGTTTGTTAATTTTTCCTGTTTGGCAACCTTTGGGACACCCTATTTTAGCTTTCACTGAATGATCCCCACAATGTTCACTGCAGAAAATGTTTTTAAGGTGTAGAGAAATCCCAAAAGTAGGTTTAACAGGAAAACCTACAGCCCCATCCTCTGAGGCAGCCACTGTGAAATGGTGACATGTTTCCAAGAAGCCTGCTTCTCCTTAACATAGCTGATGTTGTTCCTGGATTTTCAGTTCCACATCCGAATGCGTAGATAAGGTGACATCTCAGCTGGATAGGCATTTGTCTATCTTCCTAATTAACTCATGTGAAGCTCAAGGTACTTGATGGTTCTTGCCTAGAGAGGAAAGTGGGGAGAGGTGTCTGGTGACTCACTCTGGAACATGTGGACAGTGAGGAGTTCTGTGGCATGGACAGCTGTGTCATGGAGTGCCACATAGCTGTAAAAGGGAACAAAACAGGTCTCTGTAAATAGTGACAGGAGAGGACATCCATGAGATAAAAGACATTAAGTGTTTGTATCTCTGTATATGTGGGTCACTATGAAAATTTTGAGACAGACTGTGTTAGGGTCTGTTATTTCACTCCCAAGAAACACAGTTGGCAGCGTCCTTTCTGATTCACCTGTGCAAGTTTCAGCTTGCTCAGCTTATCAGTGTTGCTGGGAGAGCTTCCATTGTTTCCACCTGCACTGATTTTATTTTTCTTGATTTTTGTGGATTTTAAAACTTTTGTAATGATCCACGTATAAATAAATACTAAACCACTCTCATCGCTGGGAATGTGTTCCAAGACCACAGTGGGATGCCCCACACTGCAGATAGTACTGACTCCTCTGTATACTGTGTTTTTTTCAGTCTGATAACTGAGATGGTAAGGAAGTGACTTATGGGTGTAGATATGCTGAGTAAAGAGATCCGTGTCCAAGCAGAACAGCACAAAATTCTATCATGCTATTCAGAAGGGCACATAGTTTAAAACCTGTGAATGGTTGATTTCTGGAATTTTCCATTTAATACTTTTGGACCTCAATTAACTGTAGGTAACTGAAGCCTTGCAAGGTGAAACCTCAGATAATAGGTAACTGCAGACCAGAGAGCTAGGAGGGTTTATTGCTATTGGGGGAAAGGAAAGACTGTTCATGTTATATATGTTGTATATTATTTTAAATTTTTAAATATTAAGTGTATATTATGTAGACATTTGTATATACGTGCACTACATATACAACTCATACATGCATTCACATGCACACCCACACACACCCCCTTAATTCAGAATCAATAATCAGGCCAATTTTCCCACATTGGAACCCACTTCATTTAGTAGTTTGTCCATTCTCTTTCAAGTGTATCCCACAAAAATGTTCTTTTGTGTATGTGTATTTATTTCTTTCTGAAACAGACTAGGGTTATTCATTCCCCTAATAATTTTCCTTACCATGTTGACAAATTACATAATAGCTTTGTGTGTGTGTGTGTGTGTGTGTGTGTGTCTTCTTTCTCTATAAATGTGCCTATAATAATATTTATTTCATTTGGGAAGTTACAAGAGAACAGTTTCCTACTTTTCTGGGTAATTCTTTTTTTTTTTTTTTTTTTGGAGACAGAGTCTCATTTAGTTGCCCTCCATGGAGTGCTGTGGCATCATAGCTCATGGCAACCTCAAACTCTTGGGCTCAAGCAATCCTCCTGCCTCAGCCTTCTGAGTAGCTGGGACTACAGACACCCACCACAATGCCCAGCTAGTTTTAGAGATGGGTCTTGCTCTTGCTCAGACTGGTCTTGAACTTCTTAGCTCATATAATCCACCCACTCCAGCCTCACAGAGTACTAGGATTACAGGTGTGAGCCGCTGTGCTTGGCCATTTCTGGGTAATTCTTTATTGAAGTGCACAAATCATGAATGTATCTAGCTTGGTGAATTTCACAGTAAACACCCAACTACAAGCTGTTCAGATGAAGAAACTGACCCCCGAGGTCCCTGGAAGCCACCTTCCCTCCAGAAACAACTGCCTGGATTCTGACTTCTAACAGTATAGGTTAGCTTTGTCTGTTCTCAAGTTTTGTATTAATGGAATCAGTTTGCACTCTTTCATGCTGGGCTTTTTCATTCAACTTATCTTTTTTTTCTCCTTCCAGCTTTATTGAGTATAATTGACTAATGAAAGTAGGTATGATATACAACACAGTGTTTGGATTGTCATTGTTTAATAACAGCTGAGAAATAATTCACATACACACAGTTAACCCATTTAAAGTGTGCAATTTCAGCCAGTGGCTCACACCTGTAATCCTAGAATTCTGGGAGGCTGAGGGGGTATAATTACTCAAGGTCAGGAGTTTGAGACCAGAACTGAACAAGAGCAAGTTGCTTCAACTCTACTAAAAATAGAAAAAGTAGCCATGTGTCATGGTGGGTGCTTATAATCACAGTTACTTGGGAAGCTGAGGCAGGAGGGTCGCTTGAGCCCAGAAGTCTGAAGTTGTGAGCTGGACTGAGCCTATGGCACTCTAGCCCAGGTGACAGATCTAGACTGTCTCAAAAAAGCATGCAATTTAATGCATTTTCAGTATATTCATAGAATTACACAACCATTACTGGAATCAACTTTATTTTAATTAATTATTAATTAGTTTATTCATGGATGCAGCATCCCTGTAGTCTAAAATGTGGCAGCTTTTACATAGACTCCTTTCTTTCTCTGATCAGAGCCCTGGGTTTTCTGTATGGAGCTCAGATCTGGAGAATTTTGCTCCTTCTGCCTCCCTACATATTTCTATCTCATTTTGGATGATTTTGGTACTTGCTGCTGTACTCAGTAAGTCTCACCGTCACCCTGGCTAGAGTGCAGTGGCATCATAATAACTCACAACAAACTCTACTTAGCATCATGTTTGCCAGTTCATCCATGCAGTAGTACTTCAGTTCTTTTTATGGCCGAATAATATTCCATTGTGTCTTTGGTTTTTAATGCAGAAAAATATTCTTGTGGATTATGGACTCCGAAGAATCACATTCCTGATTGCCCAAGAGGTCGGTGCAGTTCTCAATTCATCGTCTCCGTCTTTTCCATTCTCCAGACCTCAGTCCTATTTGTTTGGTGTTTATTCTGTAGATTGGGGTGGAAGAGATCAAAAGAAGTCTTTACAAATGATTCATTCTGGAAACAGACTGGGTCCTCATTCACAATCACAAATTAGAATACAGATCTTTCAATGAGTCTTGCTTGATTTAATTCCTTTTTACGGATTTCTTTTCACAGAAAGAATTTCCCAAGTTTTTCACATTCAGAGCAAGAGATGAGGTATGGCTAAAAGCGATGACATTGTGGCATCTGGCATTTTGATATTGGGGGAGGATGTAGTCCCAGTCCTTACAGCATCCCCATAGTCTAAAATGTGGCAGCTGTTATGTAGATTCCACCCTTCCTCTGGGATTGTTTCTAATCAGAGCCCTGTTTTCTGTGTGGAGCTCTGATCTGGAGAATTTTGCCAATTCTGCCTCCCTACATATTTCTATCTCATTTTGGCTAATTTTAGTACCTGCTGGTGTACTCAGTAAGACTGTTTCACAAACCTCTTTTTCTTATGCTCTTTTGGAATAATGTGGTAAAACGTGACTTGCATACCAGCTACCTGTTTTTATGAACAAAGTTTTATTGAACACAGCCACCCTATTTGATTCCAGATTTCTTACTGTGGCTTTCACTCGAAGTAGCAGAATTGAGTGGCTGTGACAGAGCCCGTGGGACCTGTCAGCTTAAAACATTTACTGTCTGGCCTTTTGCGGAAAAGTTTGTAGATCCCTGTTCTAGAATAGTAGGTTTGTTCCCAGCACAGATTTAAGACCCAACCAATTCAGCATTTTTTTTTTCTTTTTGAGACAGCGTCTCACTCAGTTACCCTGGGTAGAGTGCCCTGGCATCATAGCTCACAGCAACCTCAAACTCCTGGGCTCCAGCATCCTCTTGAATCAGCCTCCCAAGTAGCTGGGATTATAGCTTCCCCTATGATGCCCAGAGATGGGGCATCGCTCTTGCTCAGGCTGGTCTTGAATTCCTGAGCTCAAGCTATCCTCCTGCCTCTGTCTCCCAGAGTGCTAGGATTGCAGGTGTGAGCCACTGTGCCTGGCCAAGTTCAGCACTTTGTATTTTAATGTGTACAAAGCCTTACTTTTCTAGCTAAGTCCCAACTGAGACTTATACTTTTTTTAGATTTTTTTTTTTTTTTTTTTTTTAAGTTTGGTCTTGAGCACTGTCTGTCAATTTCTTTTGGGAGACCAATTTCTACCAAGAAACTGGGGGTTAAGGACTTCTTTGCCATGACAGAGCAGTCTGATTACGCTGGCATATGCTAGGGACTAGCTTGGCTCCCCTGGGAGCTACGAGGCACACCCCGCACACCAGCCTTGCAATGCCCATGGCTCTCCCCAGGTCCTAGCAAAACTCCCAACCTCTTGAGCCCAGAGGATTGCTCACAATTCAGTGCTTAGCGTGAACGCTGCCTTCCTGAGTGCTCAACTTATGAATACCAGGGGTCTGCAGAATAAGGTGTGGACTGCAGAATAAGGAGCAGGCACACAACCCCAGTGGCAAACCTTGTGTATGTGTGTGTCTGTCTGGTCGGCCTGCAGTTTGCAGAAGATCGCATTTACCGTCACTTGGAGCCTGCTCTGGCCTTCCAGCTGGAGCTCAGCCGGATGCGTAACTTCGACCTGACTGCCGTGCCCTGCGCCAACCACAAGATGCACCTTTACCTGGGTGCTGCCAAGGTGAAGGAAGGGGCGGAAGTGACGGACCACCGGTTCTTCATTCGGGCCATCATCAGGCACTCTGACCTGATAACAAAGGTGTGGCGCTACAGAGCCTTTCTTTCTCCCTCCTGGTTGGTCCCTTGAGCCCTGGCCTTCTCTACCTCAGGTTCTCACCCTGGGCCAGGCCCTGGGCTGCAGCTGGGGATGGGGTATGCACCGGGTACACACGGCCATGCCCTGGGACGCAGCCCTCTCACCCTTTGGCAGGAGGCCTCCTTCGAGTACCTGCAGAACGAGGGAGAGCGGCTGCTCCTGGAGGCCATGGACGAGCTGGAGGTGGCCTTCAACAACACCAGTGTGCGCACCGACTGCAACCACATCTTCCTCAACTTCGTGCCCACCGTCATCATGGACCCTTCCAAGGTCTTGCCTTTTGTGGGGACTGGGTGGCCCTGACCAGGCCTTGGATTCAACTTCATGTGGCTCCTCAGGCCCTGTCACTCTGGGCCTCAGTTGCTGCAGAATAAACCTTCCGTCCTTTAATTCCAGAGCCCAATTTTAGGCACAGCCCTATCTTAGCCATGCCTTAGATAGCTTTTTCTTTGATTTTTCTTTTTTTTTGAGACAGAGTCACACTATTGCCCCAGGTTAGAGTGCTATGACATCACAGCTCACAGCAACTGCAGACTCCTGGGCTTGAGTAATCCCCTTGCCTCAGCCTCCCAAGTAGCTGGGACTACAGGTGCCTGCCACAATACCCAGCTGGCTTTCCTATTATTAGTAGAGATGGGGTCTTACTCTTGCTCAGGCTGGTCTCCAACTCCCAAACTCAAGCAATCCACCCTTGTCTTGTAAGACAAAAGTTCGTCCTCTCCCTGGTTCTAGGCTCTGTTCGGGACTACATGTGGGTGGGGGGAAGAGAAGGGACTCTGGGGTCTGTGGCTGAGCTGGTCTCCATTGGCTAATTCTTCATAAGTGGGCAGACTTTCATGGAGGTGATCCTGGGCTGAAAGAAGTCCTGGTACATCCGTTTGGCATCTGTGGCCTGCGGGGGGCCTGGGTGGATGTCTTGGCTTCATCAGCCCACTTAGTTCTGGAAGAAAACTCTGCATAGATGAGAAGGACATAAAGATGGGATAATGGAGAGACACTAGCTTGGTCACTTGTCAGCCTGTTTCTTCATCTGTCAATAGGGGATAAAAAAGCTTGCCTCTCTGGCTGGGCGTGGTAGATCAGGCCTGTAATCCTAGCATTCTGGGAGGCTGAAGTGGGTGGATTGTTTGAGCACAGGAGTTTGAGACCAGCATGAGCAAGAGAGAGATCCCATCTCTACTAAAAATTGAAAAACCATCCAGGTGTTATGGCAGGTGCCTGTAGTCCCAGCTACTCAGGAGGCTGAGACAGGAGGATAACTTGAGCCCTGAAGTTAGTTTGAGGTTGCTATGAGCTATGATGCCACAACACTCTACCCAGGGTGATAGAGTAAGACTGTTTCCAAAAAAAGAAAAAGAAAAAAGCTTGCCTCTCTGAAGAATTAAGAGAGCAAAATGAGTTAATGAGCTTTAATGCTTAGCATGATGCCTTTGGTTGTCACTGGCTAATACTCCCGGTTGGATACTTAGTCCATCCCAGGCATTTTGCATCCAATAAATCTCATCATCCTGTTGTTGTCAGCATGTGGAATGAGTAGGCTCTGAGTCTGGAATCACTGTGTTCTGGGCCAGATCGAGGAGTCTGTACGTTCCATGGTTATGCGATATGGCAGCCGCTTGTGGAAACTCCGAGTGCTACAGGCTGAGGTCAAGATCAACATCCGCCAGACCACCACGGGCAGTGCTGTCCCCATCCGCCTGTTCATCACCAACGAGTCAGGCTACTACCTGGACATCAGCCTATACAAAGAGCTGACCGACCCGAGATCTGGAAATGTAAGTTGAAGCAGAGGCAGGCTGTTCAGGACAGTAAGACTGAGATTAAAATGACATTCAGTGGCTGTCTTTGTTTGCCATGCAGGACTGAAATGGCTACTCTGCGTTTTGTGATGAACGTGTGAGCTTTTAAATTCTGATTCTCCATTCTCCTAGAAAGGAGAACGAATCTTCCAATGTTTAATCCATTCTAAGTCATATTTAGGATAAGATATGGGGTACTGTGATTGATAAGTTTACCTAGGGAAATAGATTTTCTCCCCAACTTGTTTTAGAACTGACTTTTATAGAGTGAATCAAATATACTTTTTATTTTTATTGTTGGGGATTCATTGAGTGTACAAAGAACCAGGTTACATTAATTGCTTGTGTCATATAAAGACCCTCCCATAATAATGTTCTGCCCCCAAAAGGTATACTAACCCCTGTGATCTCCTACCCCTTCCCTCCTTCCCTTTCTGTGCTCTCTCCACCCCCAGCCATGAGCTAAATCATTCATTGTTCTCGTATCAGAATTGAGTATGTAGGATTCTTGTTTCTCCATTCTTGTGATGCTTTGCTAAGAATAGTGTGTTCTACTTCCATCCAGGTTAATACAAAAGATGTAAAGGCTCCGTCCTTTTTAGTGGTTGAATAGTATTCCATGGTGTACGTATACCGCAGCTTGTTAATCCATTCCTAGGTTGGTGGGCATTTAGGCTGTTTTCACATTTTGGTGATTGTAAATTGAGTTGCAATAAACAGTTTAGTGCATGTGTCACCCAAATACTCTTTTGACTGTCAGTTATATATATGTGTGTGTGTCAGTTATATATATATATATGTGTGTGTGTGTGTGTGTGTTTATATGTTTATATATTTATGTAGAATGTGTGTGTAAATATATATGTGTGTATGTATGTGTATATATATATACATTTTATTTATTTTGGAATAAAGACTCAAGACTCTAAAGAAATTACAAATTAGTACAGAGAAGAAAACAGTACAGAGAGTTCCCATGTACCCTTCACCCAATTTCCACAATGGGAATATTTTACTTAATGGTCTTACATTATCAAAACAGGAAACTGACCTTGGCATAGTACTATTAACTCCAGTACAGACCTTATTTGATTTGTATGTTCTGAATGGCACTATGATTGCCATATTTTTGGCACAGCTCTCGTCCCTTCTGGTCCTGGTTGCCCACAGTGATGGAGAAGAGAAGTGCACCTGTCTCGGGAACTCCCGTCGTTACGCCCCATGACATGCCTCGCTTCTCTGCGCGTTTGTCATTGAGGCCTGGGTAGCGATAACTGGGAAGGAACATGGCTCTCTGAGACCTGCTCCCTCACTCTGTTTTTCTTTCATTCTTTCTGGTCCAGATCATGTTTCATTCCTTCGGCAACAAACAAGGGCCCCAGCACGGAATGCTGATCAATACTCCCTATGTCACCAAGGATCTGCTTCAGGCCAAGCGATTTCAGGCCCAGTCCTTGGGGACCACCTACATCTATGACTTCCCGGAAATGTTCAGGCAGGCAAGTCTGTGGCTCAGCTGTGTTGTCACCCCCTGTTCTCCCAGAAGACTCCTTCAGAACCAAACTGTCAGCCTTAGATCCTCTTCTAAAGACTCAATCTAAAGAACAAGTGTTGGGCTGGGTACAATGGCTCACACTGGTAATCCCAGCACTTTGGGAGGCCAAGGCAGAGAGATTGCTTGAGGCCAGGAGTTTGAGGCCTGGGCAACATAGGGAGACCCCCTCTTTACAAAAAAAATAAAATAAAATTAGCTAGGCATGGTAGCATGCACTTGTAGTCTGAGCTACTCAGGAGACTGAAGCAAGAGAATCACTTGAGCCCAGGGGTTTGAAGTTGTTCCCGTGAGCTCTGGTGATGTACTCTGACCTGGGTAACAAAGTGACACACAGTCAAAATAAGTAAATAAATAAGTAAACCTAACTTATCCCAGTGATAAAAGTAATATGATCTAGAAATTTCAGAAAACAAAAGAAAATGCTAGAAAGAAAAAGGTAACTCCTAGTCCCACAGCCTATGACAGGTGGCTTGGCATTTTCTTGTGTTTCGTTCCAGTCTTTTTAATGGTCATTTATTAAGGACCTGGTACTTGGCAGGCACTGTTGTGAGGCAGAGAGACAATGAGGAAGAGGATGGGTAACCGCCTTTGAGGAAGTTCAGTCAACTTTTGAAAGTTGAAGAGCAATGTTTTGTTAAGTTTTTGTGATTATTAAGGTGAATGTTGGGAAATAGAGAAAAATAGGAATAAGGAAATAAAATTTCACCTGTATATATTCTTCCCACCACTGATACTTGTAGTGAAATTTTGGTGTGTTTCCTTTAGGTATTTTTTTAGGCCTTCACATTTTCATGTTATAGATGAAAGACACTGACGTTGGTATCGTAGATGTCTCTGCACATCCCCGCTGTTGCTTTATGAATGAAATTCATGAGACAAAGTTCAGGGACCTTCCACTGGAGGCAGGATGTGTCAGTTCCTACCTACACCTGTGCTCCAGACATGGAGAATGCAGAATAGTAGGAAAAGCTGCTCTTTAGGGTCACATGGGCCTGAGCTCAAATGCTGCCTCTGTCCCTTGCTTCCTGTTGTCCCTAAGCAAGTTCCTTTACCTCTCTGGGCCTCAGTTTCCTCCTCTGTAAGAAAAGGATAATAAGAGTACCTACCTTATAAGGTTGTTGGAGAAATATATGTAACATATTCAGTAAGTACTTAATAAATGGAAACTTTTGAGATTAAGACTATCATTGTCTATATCCTTTTGCCTCTGACCTCAAAGACTAAGACTAAATCAGAAGCAAATCAATCCTCTTTTTCTTTTTAGGTAAAGAAATAGAACAATATGGGCAATCTCTGTACATTTGAAAACTTAGATGAAATAGAAAATTTCCAAGGAAAGTATATTTTATCAAAACTGACTCAAGAAGAAATAGAAAATCTGATATGAATAGATCATAAGCATTAAAGAAACTGAATTAATACTTTAAAAAATTGGGCTGAGATGGTTTTATAATAATTTTTATCAAATCTTCAAGGAACAGGTGATTCCCTCTCCACAGATACAAATTGTTTACAGGGAAAAAAGGCAAATGCTTCTTAACTCATTTTGTCAGTTTATTTCCTTACTATTAATCCCACATAAGAACTTCAGGAAAAGGGACATTTGTTATTTCATTTATGAGCATAGACACAAAAATAATAAAATATTAGCAAATAAAATCCAGTAATGAGCTTTTCTAAAAAGGTTTAGATCAAACAGGATTTATCTTGCAACAACTTTTGTGATTTGATATTAGGAAATCTATTCATAAAATTCACCATATTAATAGATTACAAAAAAACTTAAATTTCTCAATAAGTATAAAAAATTTGCCAAGCTATCATCTGTTTATAATAAAACCATTTAATAAACTAAAAATAGAAGGGAATTTGTTTGTTTGTTTTTTGGAGACAGAGTCTCACTATGTCACCCTTGGTAGAGTGCTATGGCATCACAGCTCAAGCGATTCTCTCTTTTTTTTTTTTTTTTTTTTTTTTTGAGATAGAGTCTCACTATGTTGCCCTTGTGCCGTAGGCGACACAGCTCACAGCAATCTCAAACTCTTGGACTCAAGAGATTCTCTTGCCTCAGCCTCCCAAGTAGCTGGGACTATAGGTGCCCACCACAAGGCCCGGCTATTTTTGTTGTTGTTGTTGTTGCAGTTGTCATTGTTGTTTAGCTGGCCTGGGCTGGGTTCAAACCCGCCAGCCTCATTGTATATGGCTGGTGCCGTAACTCCTGTGCTATAGGCACCAAGCCTTAAGCTATTCTTTTGCCTTGGCCCCCCAAGTAGCTGGAACTACAGGGGCCCACCACAACACCCAGCTATTTTTTGTTGCAGTTGTCATTGTTGTTTTAGCTGGCCTGGGCCAGGTTTGAACCCACCAGCCTTGGTGTATGTGGATGGCACCATAACAACTGTGCTACAAGCGCTGAGCTGAATTTGTTTATCTTAATAAAGATATCAATCTAAAATTAATAGAACCTAAAATGGTGAAATGGTTAGAAGTATTCTCTCTAAAAACTGGCACAGGGTGCCTATAGTCCCAGTTCCCTGGGAGGCTGAGGCAAGAGAATCATTAAAGCATAATGAGTTTGAGGTTGCTGTGAGCTGTGATGACATGGCACTCTACCAAGGGCGTGAGACTGTCTCACAAACAAACAAAAAACTGGCATAGGACAGAAATATACATTATCATCAATTCTAATCCATATTTTCAGTGCAGTTCCTGGCTAATGAAATAATATGAGAAAAAGAAAAGGTATAAAGATCTGAAAGAAAAAAAAGCAAAAAAAATTTTTTTGCAAATGATATAAATATCTACATACAAAATCCAAGAAAATATATAGAGCCAGTTAGAGAATACAGCAAAATTACTAGATATAAGATCAATATACAAAAATTAATTACATTCCCATAGACCAGCAGTAATTGTACAATATAATTGGTGTGTGGGGGATACCATTTACAATATCAAGATTAATTATAACTTTACCTAGGAATAAATAAAACAAAAAAACTAAGATCTTTACAGGGGAATTTTTGGGGGGCACGGTACACTGGTTTTATAGACCATTTGACACATTTTCATCACACTGGTTAACATAGCCTTCCTGGCATTTTCTTAGTTATTGTGTTAAGACAATTATATTCTAAATATACTAAGTTTCACGTGTACCCTTGTAAGGTGCACCACAGGTGTAATCCCACCAATCACCCCCCTCCGCCCACCTACTCCCTCCCTCCCCTCCCTTTTCTTCTTGCCCCTATTCTTGGGTTATAACTGGGTTATAGCTTTCATGTGAAAGCCATAAATTAGTTTCATAGTAGGGCTGAGTACATTGCATACTTTTTCTTCCATTCTTGAGATACTTTACTAAGAAGAATATGTTCCAGCTCCATCCATGTAAACATGAAAGAG
>CAUYPK010110902.1:0-112660 GCA_963574355.1 Loris lydekkerianus | reverse complement strand
ATAAACATTTATTTACAAGACTTTACTGCCTTAAATGGGGTTTTCACTTAATTAAATGTGCCATTAAATATTGTGGGTTAAATAGTTCAGTGGACTACAGTTCAGTTCAGCCGCCTACCTCTTCAGCTCAGCCGCGACTTGGGGACTGAGCTGAAGCACCGCCCCCTCAAGCAGACGGCAGAAGACGACTGGAGATTATGTGCCTTTGATTAGGTGCGCGTGCACCGAATCCAATAACCTGTATGACCCGAGTATAAGCTGAGTTCGGGGTTTTTGGCACAAATTTTCAGCACAAAAACTCGGCTTATACTCGAGTATATATGGTATATAAGTTTTCCTGTTTAGTATTATGATATGTATGTAATTAATAAGCTAAATACCTAAGTAGACCACACAAAATACCTAGGTTATTGTGCAATTACCAGTTCTGTACAGAAATCTGGGTCATTGTGATCAGAGTGCATTAAAACTTCATTATGTTAAATGTGCTGTATTTATTTTCAGAGGCTATTCTTCCCAGTAGATACGTTCTGTGGCCTTCTCTTTTTCTCACAGTCTAAATCGAGGCACTTAATAGAGTGTGTGTGAGCGTGAGTGTGTTTATATTCCTTTATCTATGTACTTTTACAGTCACCTTTAAGTAATATTTATTAATAGAAAATATTTTATATCTGTACAGATTTTCATCTTTAGGTAATATTTATGTACCCCCAGTGCAGTTGGTTTAAAAAAAAAAAAAAATCCCCTGAAGGAAAAAGAATTTTAAAGAAAGAAGCCAGTGTAGGTGAGGTGGGGTTCAGAGTAGCCTCTGACCTCTCGCCGTGGTTGAGTAGTTGTGCTGGCCCCCGGGAGGTGGGTTTGGCCTGGGATGGGATTGTGGGGAGGGTGCAATTCTGCCTGTCTGGTGCTCCTGCGGCCAGTTTCCTGGAGTGGGCAGGGACCTCTTGACATCACTGGGCTGACGTGATTGAGTAAGAGCACTGGGAAGACAAAGCCCTTCTTGCCCCAGTGACACTTGGTACATCTCTGTCCCCTAGGCCATTCTCTCTGAAGGTGATAGAACAATGAGCTGCCCTGCTGGTATGCCACCCAGCCCATTCTCAAAAAGCCCTGCGTCCCAGGGAACCCCGTGCCTTCTTGCAGGTCTTCACCCACCTGCCGAGGCGAGCAGACAAGCCCAAGCAGGGTTTCCGTGACAGGGGTGGCTGTGGCAGGTCAGAGCAGAGGAGTTGGGCCTCCCAGGCCCCTCCCTGGTCTTCCGTCTCAGCCTATTTTCTTAGGACATCCTCACTCAGAAGTTACTTCTAAAGAGGGAATTGTTAAGTGTACCCCTGTCGACACACACTGAAGAAACTTCTTTTATGGTCCAAGAAGTGACCAGAACAAGGTTAAGATGGCATGCACCAGGAAAACGGAAAATGGTTTCTTCACCCCATAGCCAGTTCTCCTACTTTGCTTTTATGGATTATTTAAGTTTACAGAATCGGTAATCGTTCCCATTTCCAGAGAAGGGTGGATTTTTTCCCTCGTTTTTTTTTGAAAGTAGGGAACTACTTTTCTCTTTTGCTAATTTACAGTGCTAACTTTGGCTCTGTTTCCATTAGGAGATGAAAGCATGGAAATTAAAAAACAAATTACAGGGATGAGAAGATTGCTGAACGACAGTGCTGGGAGGATATACCAGCGAGTTGGCAAAGAAGGAGAGAAGCTAAAAGAAGAGCCCCAGGACGTGGACTTGGTCTGGCCTCCACGTCTGAACTCGTCCGCTGAGACCCCACCGAGCCTCCACCCGTCCACACGTGGTTCATGGAACGAGCTGCCGCCCCAAAGCGGGCAGTTCTCAGGGCAGTACGGCACCCGTTCTAGAACCTTCCAGAGCCAGCCCCACCCCTCTGCAAGCTCCAACGGTAGGATCGTCATCAGATGTTCAGATGCCCTTATGGGGCTTGTACTGGCATGTTTCATTTCTAAGTACTCAATACGTTCTTTGAGTTCAATTTATTAAACCCTTCCCTGTTTGTGTATGGGTGGTTGTGAGACAGAGTCTCATTCTGTCACCCAAACTGGATGTGGTGATCACAGCTCCCTGCAGCCTCTACTTCCTAGGCTCAAGCGATCCTCCTGCCTCAGCCTCCTGAGTAGCTGGGACTACAGGTGCACATAGCCACACCCAGCTAATTTTTTTATTTTTTATAGATATGTGGGGTCTTGCTGTGTTGCTCAGGCTGGTCTTGAACTCCTAGCCTCAAGCAATCCTCCTGCCTCAGACTTCCCAAGTGCTGGGATTATAGGTGTGAGCCACCACACCCAGCCTAAACCCTCTCTTATTCACCTTCTTTTAAAAGACAGGGAAGACCATAAATGAAAAAGTTGAAGAGTTTAAAAAAAAAAACAACAAAAAACAGAATGGAGAATCAGGAAAGACTGGGGGAGCTTTCAGTATTATCAGTGAAGATTTCCTACTACAGATCTCAACTCTTTAAGAAGTTGAAGCTGTCAGGCGGCACCTGTGGCTCAGTGGGTAGGGCACTGGCCCCATATACCGAGGGTGGCGGGTTCAAACCCAGCCCCGGCCGAACTGCAACAGAAAAAATACCCGGCCATTATGGCAGGCGCCTGTAGTCCCAGCTACTCTGGAGGCTGAGGCAAGAGAATCGCCTAAGCCCAGGAGTTAGAGGTTGCTCTGACCTGTGTGACTCTATGGCACTCTACCGAGGGCGACAAAGTGAGACTCTGTCTCTACAAAAAAAAAAAAAGAAGAAGTTGAAGCTGTCATTTGCCTGAATACAGATGTTACCATCACTAAAGGCTGAACATTAGTGCTTCCTGTTGTCATTGAAAGAAGATTGCTGGTCAGATGGTGCCTTGTTACTGCGGCTTCTTTCTTGCTCCTTGGCTTTTCTTGTGATCAGCAGAGTCCTATGTAAAGGGAGGGCTGGTAGGCCCGTATCCCAGCCCCCACACCCTGGCTTCAGCCACCTGTTCTAGCACTGAACAGATGATCCCCATTTTATAACTTGCTTCATTTGCATTGAAAACTATTTCTTTAAAGTTTCTTTGGTTTAAATTTCCTAATTTGTCAAGGAAAAAAATCAACTTCAATTTTTTTTTTTCAAAGCTTTGATGCTTCTTCCGGTCATATTAGTTTTCCATCCAGTGATGCTGGATGTTATTTGTTCTGTAAATTACGTGTAGGTGTGCAGATATGTGACTCTCACAAAGAGAACAAGAAAAGCTAGGAGGGCATTTTTGCTTTCCTTGAAAAGTTAAGGATTTTTTTCATTTTCATTTCATGATACCCTTCAAGAAACATAGAACTGTTTAGATTTTTTTAAACCCACAATTTGCAGTAACCATTTCAGAGGCGTGAAAAGCCACCCTAAAACAGTGGTGAGACAGTGAGGGACTCCAGAGATGTCTGGGTATCTGTTCTTTCTCTCAATATCACATAAGCCAGTATCAAGTTCACATGCTGGCTGGCTTGCAGGTTAGAGGGAGATGGCTCTTTAAAGACTCCTCTATAAAAATAAAAAGTCAGTCCTCTTTAAAATTAGAAAATGATTTATAATGAGCTGAAAAGGGTTGGTTTTGTCCTCTAAAAGTGATAACTATATATTACTTAGGACAGTGACTAAGGTTAAAGCTCTTCTAACTCTGCTACCAAGGAAGAGATAATAAGAGAAATAAAATAACATTAGGTATGTGTAAGATTAGTAAACCCCACTTCAGTACGTTGGATAAACAGTGTTCTGTTTTCCAGGATACAGCAAGGATGGTACATTTACTTGGGAAAGCGTTATTAATGTTAATAAAAGTTATAAACATAAATTCCCCCAAATAGATATTGCTCGGTATATTTCCAGTAGAAATGCATCATATATAAGCATGACTACTCTGGTATTTTATTGGAATTTTTGGCAATTTTAAAGTTGTAACATCCCAGTTTGCAGCAATTTAAATGTAAACAATTGTACTACTCCAGGCAGTAGGTAATCTTTATTTCATGGTTGTGCTATGGAGCATACGGTTGTGAATTTTTCCGTAGTAAGCCCAGATAACGCATGTTATAGGACTGAAGTAATATTTAATGTGTAATAAAGCACGTAATTGGAACTAAACTGCAGAACTTACCTTGCCCCCCTGTGAGCAAACCTGAGTGGGCTGGAGGGCTGAGCACGGTGCTGGAGGGAAGGAACCCCAGTGCAAGAGCAGGTTGCCGTGTGTCCCCTTTTATTCTAAGGACAATAGGAAGAGTTTGTGTACATATAAGGGAAACAGAATAGGATCGTTCTATTACATTTAAACAGTGAAAAAGAGGCCACGGTGAGGGAAATGTAAGAAGTGGGGATGGAGAAAAGATGTAGGATTTCTGTTAGTACAGTTGAGGAAAGCCCCCTCTCGGGCATCAAGTTAAATCCGTCTTCCCGTGGCCGCCTCCTCTGTGCCTCCGCACCCAGCCTCACCACACCCAGACTGTATGCTGCAAATCTTCATGTGTTCACAGTTCTTCACTTTTGAAATATCATGCTTCCTATAAAAACTATTTTCTAATAGTTAGACACTTAATTCTTAGTGTAACTCTTATACACAGCAAGCAGTATTTTTTTTTTTTTTTGGAAGTCTGTTCTCAGAGCTAGCTTTTTGTGCCAGCTAGCAGGAGCGTGTGGAGAGTGAGTCTTTCTGGCCTTGTAATCTGAGATGAATGGTGTGACAGTGGGGAGGCCTGCCGTGCAGGCACGTCGTGAGCACCTGCTCATGCAGGCGCTGCCTCGGCCAGATAATTAGATAAAGTCAGAACCCAAAATTTAGGTTGTGAAAATTATTGGGTACATTTTCCTTAGGCACAGCTTCATAATAATTGCCCGTGCTTCAAAATCCTGTCAAGATACTGTCTTTTTTATTTCCCCTCCTCTTTTACTTTTACTTTTTTTTTTTTTTTGGATGTTGAGAGTATGTCATTCTTTTCTTTCATGCTCAGGAGAACTTCCAGTGGTGAATTCATCAGTTGGATCGAATTGCTGTACTTGTAACTGCCAGTCAACGTTGCAGGCCATTCTCCAGGAACTCAAGACCATGAGGAAATTAATGCAAATTCAAGCAGGTACACGGACCAGGCCTCAGAATGCGCCCTTTGATTTTTAATGCATGTCTGACCTCTTCAGTTGGGATGTTGGTTGTGCTTTTCTTACAGCGGTCTTCCCACCTTGCCATTTTGCTGTGCTCTTCAAATATCCATTTTCTTAGCTTTCTCTACAGCCCCTTTTTTTCTTTAGCGAGTCAAACAAAAGTTTGATTGCTTGTAATACAGCTATATGCTTACACACGCATGCTCAATATTCTGCATCCCGTGACCTTCTGGTACTTCACAAATGTTGGTTAATTAGATTTTAGAGGCATTGCGTGTGGAGAAGTCCGTTAGAAAGCTCAACCTTCAGGGCTGAAGGTGTTCAAGGGCATAAGCAGACGAGAAACGTTGAGCCCCAGGCTCTGCTCGCAGCTTTCCTCTGCCACCTGCGGGTGTGGAAGCTCAGAGCAGCCACCCATCCTGTCTTCTTTCTTACATGCCTCCTCTTGTTCTCACTACCAGGAGGCCAGTAGGCATGTTGAACAGAAGAGTGGTGAGTTTATAGTTTGGGATTAGACACTCCGAGCCCCCTCTTCCAGCTGTGTGACTTCTTGGAGGCTTCAGTTTCTCATCTGTAGTGGAGTGTTAGTATCTACCTCACAAGGTCGTTTGCAAACAGAACAGATAGTAAGTATACAAGCGCGTTGTGGCAAGCATGAGCTGATCTCATCAGTGTTGACTGAAGACGTTGGAGCACTCCGTAGAAGTGGGAAGCCGGCAGCTGTGTTTCCCAGTCTTCACAATTGGGAGGGAAACAGAATTTTTGGTCACAAGTACAAGAAATAATTAATCATTTCATTGACCCTTCCATGTTGTCAGGGGAAACTGCTACTTGATCTTAGTGTAAGGCAGGAACGTTGACAGCACATTCATGTCTGGACTGGCTTTCCCAGCCTTCCATTGTAACGGAATTCAGGATGGTCATCATTCAGAACCGTTCTGGGCGCTACTTAGTGAATTCTAGGAAAATTTTAATATTCGGTGATGTAGTTTTAATGTAGAAAACTTAATACATAGATGTATCCGTCACCCAAGATCATATTGAAGTACGGCGAGCTACTTTCTGAAAAGCAGTAGCTTTGTAAGTACTGAATTTGGTTTTATCCCAAGGAAACAATAAGTGTTTTGCCCAGGTCAGTAAGCATTGTTCTGCCACAGTAATCTGTGTTCTTATAACCTGGCAAAGGTTAACATCTCCTAAATAAGGAGCTCAGAAAGGTTACTTTATTATGTATGGATTCTTTTCTCAGAGGAAGAATTTGTTAGCACTTAAGGAAATATGCATATAAAATTGTAATGATTTATTTTGTCACTTAAGCTTCTTACTATTGAAATGGCAAACTACAAATCGCAACCATTTAAATCCTTGACTGAAGCCTTTTTAGAATCTATTAAGTAAATGCCACTTTGTCACCGTGTTTTCTTTCCTGAACCTTTGCAGATTAGGGAGGTAAATGATTCCAAAGCTGCAGGCTAGCACGGAGGATAAACTGAATAAATTGCTCTTCTTTAATTTTCTTAAACTTAAAAATTTGTGTTGTGTGGGTAGATTTACTTAAGGTTTATTGCCCAAAGACTTAGATTTAAATTACATTTAGAACATTTCACCTTTATCTTAAGGCAAGAAATAAGATCTAGTGTTAAGATCTGGATGCCAGAGGCTCGGGCCATGTCTAGATTTACAAACGGAGAAGAAAAGCTTAAGATAGTCTCTCAGTTCTTCAAGCCAAAAACATTTTTAATTTAATTTAAAATCATGAGGTTTGGAGAGGTCTGTGGCCTAGATCATCATGATTGTTGCTCCGTCGTCCCTCTGACTCTGGGGACACAGAGGCAAGTTCTCAACTCCGGGTGCACAGCACCAGTGCCCAGGCCGTACCCCTGGGGATGCTGATTCACCTCCCCCGGGGTGGGGCTCCAGAGTGATTCTGATGTGCAGCCAAGGTCAAGAACCAGGGACCCAGACCAGTCACTGCTTTAAAAACTTTTCTGTGCATTTACATAGTACAACTGGTTTGTTTCTAATACTTGGGAATTTCTTTCTAGTGTGGAGACAGAAATAACAGGATCAAAGTGTAAATAATCTTTATTTTCAGACTGATAGGAAATAAGTAAAGATGATTCATGTTTCTATGTGTTTAAGGACCTTGAGTTTTCACTTGGCATATCTTTATAGGTTCATGTCAGTGAAAGAGACATGTGCTGTTATGTGTATTTAAGGACCTTGAGTTTTCACCTGGCTTATCTTTATAGGTTCATGTCAGTGAAAGAGCTGGTATATGTTGTAGTCAAGGTTAGGAAGCTGTATCAGCACATGAGGATTTAAATAATGATGCTGGTCTTCCGCTTAGCCTTCCATCAGAGTGCTGTTAAGGGGTTACGGACCTCCCTTCGCAGAGTGCCCCTGTGGAAATGGGACTCACCCTCGGCGGCTGCTTTAGTGTAGTTCAGCGTGGGTACTCGATGCTCGTGCTGTGCCTTTCATCTTTGGAACTCAGACTGTTTCTAGGTTGTACTGACTTGCTCAACTTGCCCACAACTCTGTTGTTTGTATTTTTCAACTGTGAAAAGCTGAGGTCTAGAGAAGTGGGCTGACCGGAAACCACGTGCAGGTGGTCAGTGTGTGGAGCAGTTGGTAAAGAAGGGGTGACTGGGCCCGACTGGCAGGCAGGCTTTTCCCACATGCTCTCTGTTCCTGTCAGAAAATCATTCCGTGCTGTTTTTTCTAGTCAGTCTTGGCCAAATCATGACTATCTTATCTTCGTCAGTCTTTGCACCTGTGAATTGTTAGCAAGTGGCCGGGTTAAATCCCAGTGACAGAATATTCCTGCCATGGGCTTACCAGAATGCTTGGAACTAAATTTAAGTTCCAGGTTCTCATGTCTTTAAAAACGTTATGTGATTTATAAAGTTATAGCTCAACTCCTTTCCTTCCATTGGACCCAGGAGCAGCAGAATGCTGGGACAACTCACCAGCGTTGGTAGCAAGGCTTTCTGCGGGGTGTTTTCTGCTGTTAGGACTTTGAATTGCTCTGGGGGCTGTGTTCAATAGCCTTTAGGCCCACCGCAAAATCGGCTTTGCTTGGCGTGCTCCATCCTGTAAGCCTCGTTGCAGCTTTGATTTGTAGGCCGGGGACACATTTCCCTGAGTTAGACACAAGTGCCTGTACCTGTACCCTATTTTTGTCTATTGTTCACAGTTGGAACTCAAAACAGACAACAACCCCCAATTTCCCTTATGTGCTCCCAGCGAACTTCTGTTTCACGCAAGAGAAATAAGAAGAAAAAAGTTCCCCCAAAGTCTATGGAACCTCTTACTGTGAAGCAGAAGCCCAGCGTGTCAGTGATGGAGAAGACGATAGCTGTGGCCTCTGAGCAGACCGGGGTCCGGGCTGCCGAGCACGCCCCCACGCAGGACAGCCAGGTTCTGGGATTTGGCATTGTTCTGGAATCACCTTCCTCAGATGTAAGTTGATATTTTTTGGCTGCTGACTCTAATGTGATACAACTTTCAGGAGTTTTATAGTAGTGATACATCTTCCCTTTGACTAGCTCCATGCAGGACAACAAGAAAAACTTGCAGAATACATGTAGGAAAGAGAAAGAAAAAAAGATGACTAGGAATAATCTCCTTGCCTAGAATTTACTTTTCTGAAAATAGTATGCCTTATTTATTTAAGCATATTTCCGTTCTTTATCCCTGAAAAAAAGGGTGGTGGCGTAAGTAATCTCACTAATTTCTTTTACATTTTTAATTTTGAAGTGGCAGTTTTCAATTTCCTTAGCGTAGAGAACTAAAAGAATATAATTAAATCCTTTGTAGATGGGCATAAATGAACAGACCCATGTGGATAAGGTCATACCTTTCTGGAAACACAAACTAATAATAAAAAAGGAGCAGTCGTGCTAATTCTATTTTATAGATGCAAGCCACACTGCTAATTTGGTGGCAGTGCCATGCCATTTACTCTGTGTAATGATAGGTTAATGCTCTGCAAAGGTTTTTCTATTTTAATACTATAGCTAGAACATTATTGCAGTCCAGGATGTTGGATGACATCTGAGATAACCATCTGACTTGCTGTTTTACATTCATGGGACCATAAATGAATTCCTTTAATAAAGGGCTATATTTGCATTTGCATACGCTGTTTATGATAGCTTTATCTAAATGCATTTATGTCGGTGAACCCCAACTTGTTGGGAGAAGTCTTAAAATAAACAGGAATGAGTGATCTATTATTAGCAGATTGCGTGGATGGGAGCCCTGCTGAGAACTCCCACGGGCCTATATGGGATTGGAGTTCGGCCCTACCTTTCAAACTTTGAGTAAGAAACAAATGCTACTTTTTTTAAAGTGCTTTTTTTCAAATTGTGGAAAGACAGTATGCTGGCAAATATCCACATTGAGTATTTAATAAAGGGAGAGGACAAAAATAATCATTTTGTGACTTTTTTTAGAATAGAAAATCATTTGAACTTTTATCCAATCCCTGGTATTAAAAGAGGTTTTTTGTTTGTTTTTTAATCTGTGAACACGTGCTACAACTAGACTAAAACTTTAATTAAAAACAAAACAAAAAAACATGAATAATGGTAATGTTCTACCCTGGACTAACATTTCTCAGAATGTTGTTGCAGCTAAGGCTGTGGGGTGTGGTTCAATCCCCCAAATATCACAGATTTGGAAACAAAGGTAAATTATTCCACAACAGAAAGTACATTCAGTGCTGAGTAGTTTTCATCATAGTGTTATAGTTTCCTTACATTTTCTAGGCTTTTTGTTTCGATAAGCATTGATATATTGATGTGTTGGAAATAATAATTTAAGTTGCATAAGTCCTTTCCCAAATGGGATGGTCTGATCTAATGGTAATAACTGAGCTTTCTCCTTTATTTTTAAGCTCCAAATGTACTTTAGAGATAAATTGAGGGAGATCTAGGGCTTTATGTACATTAGTAAAATAGAATTTTTGTTATCTTGACCAGGCTCAGTATTGTCATTTTATTTATATATTATATTAAAATAATTTACTTTTTGTTCATGATTATTTTGTTAACGAGAAGTATTAAATTTGATAAAGCACATTCAGGATTGTCATGAAGACTCAGGAGCTGATTATTCTTGACTAAAGAATAGCATGCTCCTAAAGGAAAGCACAAAACCCGGATGGACATTTCCTTGCCTGGCTGACACACTGTGTGGGGTGGCTCATCTCCCCAACAGGGTAAATGCTCCCTGTGGGTGGTGCTCACTGCCTACACCGCCCAGGGGAGGCAGCTGGGAGCACTGACTCCTGCAGACGAAGAGACCACTGATTTGAAGGCACCCCAATTTAGGTGTCCTCCAGCCTTTTATTATTGTGTAGCCATGAGTCTTTGGAATTTGGTGGAAGTCCAGAGGAGAAAACAGGAAATAGATAATAATCTTATTATTTGTCTTGCAAATGAGTTGGAGAAAATATAAGCATATGGGAATTGTGTATTTGAAGATGAGCCTTAAGATATCCCCAGAATCAGGAAAATCAGGTCCAAAGTCAAAGGATTGGGCAAGTGGTCCAGAGTCTCTATAAAGGCTAAGTGGGGTAGGGCCGGGAGATGCTGCTAAAGAGGGAACAGAGAGTGTGGTCTCCCAGGCCAGGGGCAGGAGGCCTGGGCAGGAAGGACCCCAGAGGAAGAGCCACTAGACTAGGGCTGGAGGAGACACAGAGACAGAGAAGGTGAACCTCAGATTTCTGACGGGAACACCAGGCTGGTTATTTGCTGGTACTGGCGACTTGTGGGATGAGGGGCAAGAGCAGCTCAGGCTGCCGGCTCAGGATTAGAAGAAAAGTGAGTTTCAAATCCCGAAACTCCTTACACACCTCCAGCACTGGAGAAAGATGAGTGCTGGAAGGCACAATAAAAGGGCCTAGGAGGGCGGCGCCTGTGGCTCAGTGAGTAGGGCGCCGGCCCCATATACCGAGGGTGGTGGGTTCGAACCCAGCCCCGGCCAAACAGCAACAAAAAATAGCTGGGCGTTGTAGCAGGTGCCTATATTCCCAGCTGCTCGGGAGGCTGAGGCAAGAGAATCACCTAAGCCCAAGAGCTGGAGGTTGCTGTGAGCTGTGATGCCACGGCACTCTACCAAGGGCGATAAAGTGAGACTCTGTCTCTAAAAATAAAAGGAGGGCCCAGGAACCTATGCTTTCTTACTTTTGTATAGGTAAATTCACATGGTATTAAGTTACTGTTTGTATTCTGTGACTCATGGTATTGCACAAACACAGATTTAAATGTCCGTGGCATAGACGCAGACTTGAGAGATCCTGGGGCTTCAGATCATTGCAGGTGGGCCCCCGTCTCTTGCCTACTCAGATGCAGAAAATCACTAAGCTCTGATCAAAATCAACGGACACGTCAGCACCTCTGCGAGTTGTGAGCATTAAATGATGCCCAAGACATGAGAAAGCCCTAGGGCAGTGCCTAGCACATAGAAGGTGCTCAGTAAATACTATTTATTTAGTCTGCAAGTGACAGAATGTCTGCGTTTGCATTAAGCACAGTATGCAAAATAAATTTATGGAGCATGGAAGCTTGGATTTGGGTTAAATTAGAACTCCCTCTGCAGTTTAACTGCTGTTTACTAGTTCTTTCCTAGATATTCCTGTCTGTACCCACCCACCTCCCTTCAAGGCTCTGCTGTGACTTAAATGATCCTCTTTTACAGGACATTTCGGGACATTTTGTAATTAGTGACATGATTTCCTGTCCTTCCACTCTAGCCTCTCAAGAGTGGGAACTAAGTAACAATATAATAATATGTTAATATATTAATATATATAATATTCATGGGCTGTCCTGTGCTAAACGACTAGTCTCATTAATCCTTACTCTTTGAGGCACTGCTATTCCCATTTTTCCAGTGACCTCACAAGGTCACAGAGCCAGGAAGGTGGAACTCTCCAGCCCACGTATGTCTTGTAGAAGACTGGCAGGTGGCGGCTCCAGCACGGTGCTCTGTGTGATGGTGGCGAGCACTCCCTTTACCGGCTGATTGTTACTGAAAGAGAGCTTGGAAGTTTCTCAGGAAGTGCTGAGTGGGCTTTGAGCTTTGGAATCTTAGCTGTGTGGCCCTGAGCATATGAACCTGACCTCACTCCAGTTTCTCTCTATAGAATGGAGGTACTAATGTTGTTCGCCTCCTGGAATTGGCCTGTGGGAAGAACTAAATGAAGAGACCACATTCTAAGTAATCTACTTAGAACAGTGCCTGGCACATTTTAAGCACTCAGTAAATATTGGTTCTCCTGTTAACCTTAGCAGTGCTCCCTGTATGCCTTTGTGGGAACAAATATAAATATTTAAAATAACAAATACACATGAATGAACAGTTTTTTCAAAGGGGAGTACAAATGTTTCTCTTTGGGGGCAGGATTACCTGACCCTGTTTAAATTAGCACATTAAGTAACATTCAGACCTAAATCACACAGAAACAAGAGCAGAAGTCCAGAACTATATTTCAGATTTAAATACAGCATTTGATTCTCTGTTCAGGGGTTCACAACCCAATACTCTACTAGTATTGGACAAGACAGTTTCCTATAGTCACTGTTTTTTTAGTAATAAAATGATCCACGGAGAACTAGTCATGTAAATCAAGCAGTTTTTTATTTATTCTTTGACACATTAAAATTGAGACAGCATACGCGTGAGTGTAAGTTTTAGCATAGCTGCTTGGGTTCACATCCTTGCTTTACCACATATATCATACATATTAGCTCGGTAATCTTAAAGAAGTTACTTCACCTCCCTGAGCCTTCATTTTTGCATCTGCAGATTGGGGGTAATAATGGCAACCACTTCATTGGATAAAAATTAAATTAGAAAAGTCCTGTTAGCCAAGGCCCTGGAATATAGTAAGTAGCAAATACATGCTAATTATGTCACTGTTTTTTCCAGAAAATAATGAAATGTACGAAATAGTCCTTGCCCTTCACATAGTACATGGAAGAAAATTCACAAACAATAGTTACATTGTCAGGGGCGTAAGCTTTAGCACGGGCAGCCAGAAGGTCCTAGGCCCTGGAAGAGCAGGGCTCCCCTGTGCACAGGGCCAAGGGCAGACTCAGAGAGGACCTCTTCCTGGAGGAGCTATTTCCATGGAGTTAGGAAGGAAGCTAGATTGCAGTGGCTGCGCTCTTATATGTTATACATTTTGGCTTAAATACTTTAGCATAATTCAAGCCCTCACCTCCAGAGTCATTAATTTATTACACTGAGCAATGAAAAAGCTAAGAACATCTCTGAAAAACTGGAATGTTTCATTATACAAGTACATGAGGAAACTTTCAAGAGACCAAATTGTATTTTCTTTTCTAAAATCATGTTCTTAGTTCTAACAAATCTTGTCAAATAAAATAATCTACAAAGAATGGGCTCTTTAATGATGTCCTGTAATTTTCACCCAATCAACATTGAATATGTATATGTCTTATAATTTTCACCCAGTCAACATTAATCTTGTTTATTTATGAGACAGAATCTTTTTTTTTTTTTTTTTTTTTGCAGCTTTTGGCAGGGGCTGGGTTTGAACCTGCCGTCTCTGGCATATGGGGCCAGTGCCCTACATCTTTGAGCTGCAGGCACTGCCCTAATATTAATCTTATATATGCCAGCATGTGGAATCCATGTACTTTTAGACAGAATTTATGGCCGAGCACTTTTTACGGAATAGAAAGTGTCCACTTTGCACCATCAGCCTTGATGTGGGACACATGGCGTGCTGAGGCCACATCACCACTGGGATTCGTGGCCCTGTGTGTCCCCAGGCCATCTTGTTCGGAGCTGCACCAGCCCCACAGGCCACAAGTTCTTAACGGTCACCCCACTTGTTAGCCGTGTTCTCAAGTGTAGTGTTTAATCACTGGTAGCAATAATTCTCGCTAAGTCTACCTGGAGCAGACCTGAAGTTACAGAAACAATTTTAGTTTTTCTCAAGCAGAAGCAGATCACATTTATGAGCAAAATAAAATTAATTATTTGGGGGTTTTGTGTTTTTTAGAATTTCTTTTCATAGGCTAGGTGCAGTGATTCACGCCTGTAATTCCAGGACTTTGGGAGGTTGAGGCAGGAGGATTGCATAAGCAGATAATTGCATGAGGAGTTTGAGACTAGCTTGAGTAACATAGCAAGACTCCACCCCACAAAAGGAAAAATTAGCCAGGCAGGGTTAAGAGAGCCCCTACCAAACCAGACCTCAAACCCAGCTGCTCCTAAGGAAAGGGAGGCCACCACTGAAATGCAAAGAAACAACCCAGTTAACATTTGCAGGCCTGGATCCAGGGATATTTTCAAGAGCCATTATGAGGATGCACAGCTTCTGCCTCCAGAAGGTCCTGTGTCAGATGGCACACCACTGAACATTTGATACATTGTTGTGCTAAGTGGCAGAGGTACCTAAAAGAGGCAAGGCACACATGAAAATCCCAAATTTGGGCGGCACCTGTGACTCAGTGAGTAGGGCGCCAGCCCCATATACCAAGGGTGGTGGGTTCAAACCCAGCCCCGGCCAAACTGCAACAAAAAAATAACCGGGCGTTGTGGAGGGCGCCTGTAGTCCCGGGTACTCGGGAGGCTGAGGCCAGAGAATCGCCGAAGCCCAGGAGTTGGAGGTTGCTGTGAGCTGTGTCGCCACAGCACTCTACCGAGGATGACAAAATGAGACTCTGTCTCTAAAAAAAAAAAAAAAAAATCCCAAATTTATGGTGGGCATTCAGGTTCTTAAAATGATGACTATGTCATAAATTCTGCCCTAACTTTGGATGTCATCATTTAATGATTGCATTAGTTCAGTACTCAGTAGTCTGTAAAATAATGTACGAGCTGTCTGTCTTGGCTCAAGTGTCAAACAGTGAGTCTGTCTAGGGAGGTCTGGTTCTGAAAATGGCATTCATTGGAGTAGTGGGTTTCCGTCACAGCTATCATTAGTAAGCAGAGAGAGCTCGTTTACACCGGAGCCAGTAAACCAAAGGGAGAGATTCAGTGTCAGAATTAAAGAGTGTTAGCCTGTTTTTAAATATATGGGTACAAAGTTGCGGGTCATGATATGGTAGTAATCCACTATGATTATATTTGTAAAAAAGGAGGAAATAAGATTTTCACAGTGCGAATCTGAGATTAAGGAACATCCTCTGTTCTTCCTGTTTCAGAAAACAGAGCTGCCCGTGTTTTTTCTCAGAAGGCGTCGTAGCCTTGTGGCTCTGGTAGACGCAGTGTTGGCACTCATCCCCTCCTCACTGAGAGGTCTGAATAGGAGACAGGCTGTGAGCAGCAGGAAGGACAGAGCTCAGCTTGTCCCTTGCTCCTCCGCTGCTGCCTCCACCACAGGCCACTCACCACTTTGTAAGGTGCTCAGATGGCAGAGCCTTCATGTCCCTCAATTGGGAAAGATGAGTCCAAAGCAGCAGTATTTGTGTAGCAGTAGAGAGTGGCACAGAAAGCAGTGACAGCTTCTGGATTTGGTGGCACCTCAGAAATCAGAATACTGATAGGAAGTCCACAGAGGAGCTGCAGCAAATGCCAGGAACAGCAGCGACACCTGTCTCCTCAATCCCCCCTTCAAGGCTCTGTTAAGATGCTGTCACTATCCCGTCCCCGTGCAGCTGTATCCTAGCTGGCACCGTCGCAGTGCTTGCTCCGTGCCTCTCGCAAAGTGTGTGTCACTTTGTCCTTTGTAGGATGGGCACTTACATGTCTCATCTGCAGAGCCAGCCTTCAAACTCCTGCCGCAGCCGCTGCTCGCTGAGTAGGTGCTGAATCCGTTAGCTGGTTAGTTTTCTCCAGCTCCCCTACCTCCTGGGGCGGGTATGTGAGCTGTTCTAGGAAGACATTGGTGTGCTGAGCCATAGCGTGGCAGATTTCAGGCTCACTTCCTTTATTAAGGGGTAAAAGATCTCGGAATCAACACTAGCCTTTTTTTTTTTTCCACAGAGACTTACCCCGTTGTCACCCTGGGTAGAGTAGGAACCTCAAACTCCTAGGCTCAAGCCATCCTCCTGCCCCAGCCTCCTAAGTAGCCAGGACTACAGATGCCCGCCACAATGTCCAGCTAGTTTTTCTATTTTTAGTAGAAATGGGGGTTTCACTCTTGCTCAGGCTAGTCTCGAACTCCTGAGCTCAGGCTATCCACCTACCTCAGCTTCCCAGAGTGCTGGGATTACAGGCGTGAGCCACCTTGCCTCGCCACCAGCCGTTAAGAATGACTGCTGGCCATGTACACCAAGGCTGGCGGGTTCGAACTCTGCCCAGACCAACTAAAACAATGACAACTGCAACAACAACAAAAAATAATCGGGTATTGTGGCAGGTGCCTGTAACTCCAGCTACTTGGGAAGCTGAGGCAAGAGAATCACTTAAGCCCAAGAGTTGGAAGTTGCTGTGAGCTGTAACGCCATGGCACTCTACCCAGGGAAAAAGCTTGAGACTGTCTCAAAAAAAAAATATGCATAAATAAATAAATAAATAAATAATTGAAAAAGAATGAGACCTGATATCATATATTTATTCTGATGAACACCTGCTGGACACTACCGGGGCGCTTGGCACTTCAGGTACAAAAGAGTC
The DNA here is from genome assembly GCA_963574355.1 of Loris lydekkerianus. Lineage (NCBI taxonomy): Eukaryota > Metazoa > Chordata > Mammalia > Primates > Lorisidae > Loris > Loris lydekkerianus. Next base: position 95,930 of record CAUYPK010110902.1, on the reverse strand, counting down.
CCCATTCTGGTGAGAAGCCCAAACACACAGCTGAGTAAGTGCAGCGTGAAGATGCCACAGAGTCTTCAAGAAGACAGGAGTGCCTGGTTCTGCCTGCCGCCTTCTGGTTCCACAGAATGAATCCCAGAGGGTGCCTCCCAGGGCAGGTGGCAGGCATTTAATGCCATCAGGGTCACACTAGGGGGGTTAGGTGAACAAGTTAGTTAAGAGCTTCTACCCTCCAATAGCTGGGAATAGCTGAATCTAGAAGGTAAACTTAACCATTTTTTAATAGCTTTTATATGATATTTAGTACAAATCTGAGGTCAATTTATGGTAAAAACTCTACATGCAACCATAGGATATGCAGAATGAAATTCTAGTTAGAAATAAAACTTCACTGGAATGTGATGGTGAAGCTCTCTATGTCCTAATATTTCTGCACTGAATCATTCAACAAATACTGAGTGCCTGGTTTGTGCCGCCTCTGTTCTAAGAATTAGGGATACAGCCTCCAGCTCCAGACCACTTCCTCTGCTGCCAGCAAGCAGCGAGGTGCAAAGGTCAGGGAAAACATCTAATGGCACAGCACTTATAGCAACATTTACCAAGCATTTAGAGACCTAATGCTGAGTTCCAAAGTGAGGCAGAGAAAGAAGACGACTTTCTCGATAATCCAGGCAAAAATTCCATTTTAAAGGCGCCCAAAGTCCTTTCTGTGTCATCCAAATGATTTAAGCTGTGCTCCAGGCACTTGTTTTGACCCTAGTGTGCCAGACATGTTGAAAAGCAATAAAACAAAAACAAAGATATCATTCCTACTCTCCAGGAGAGAGACTAATCCCAAATCCTCGCATTTCTGATACGATTTAGAAACTAACGTGATAGCAGGTTTGCTCAGTGATCAGTACAAGATGTGGGAATCAGCTTTGATAGGGACTTGTGACATTTTTCCTAATAGAAGTTTACCAATTGCATTTCTTCATGGTGAAGTTAACTATTTTTAAAGCTACCACATTATAACCAAAAATAATTAAATGACTTAGCAGTTAGATGATGACTAAGGAACGATTATCCACTCAACAAGAATTTATTGAGTGCCTACTATGTGCTGGGTCCCAGACAGTCTGAGCTTCAGGTCAGGAAGGGCTGCAGTCCAATAAATAATTCTGATACAGTGTGATTAATCCAATCATATATGTCCATTGAATAAACAGCAGGAGCAGAGAGTGCCTAGCCCTCTCCACTGGCAAGAATGAGTTCAGAAAGGAAAAGAAAGGGCATGAGCTGGGTAAAAGATGGAGAACCACATTGTAAACATTCATTTTGTGCTGATGGAGGTGGCATTGTTAGGGTCCTACAGTAGAGTTCAAGTTGAAAAACACCTCGTAGGTCTTTGGATCCTGTAACCAAGATTGTGCAGGGAAGTCCCTACAGGGAAGGAGTGTGACCGGCGCATTGATTTCTTCTCAAAAGTAGGTGGGAAGTGTATTTAAACTGCCTGGAGACCTGCTCATCATTTTAATTATTTTATGTATTAGTTTATGTACGTTTTCATTGGGGAGAAAAACAGTTCACAGCTAAAAGGCACTGGCGTAGTAGAAAGAGCCAGGAGGAGCCCTGTATTTGCGCCCTTAGGTGAAAGAAGTTAAATTATTTAATGTGTAAGAGAGTGATGAGTAAATTGAGTATGCTGAGCACATTGGGATTACATTTAAGTCATTTTTGTTACTGTCTCTTTGAGTCTTAGTTTACAAAATGAAGGTGTTTCATCCAGAAGGCTCATCTCCTGGTGAGCTCTAGCATGATACAGCTTTGTGGTCATCCAGCCTTCTCTGGACTATTTCCTTTCTGTTGCTTTTGACAGAACTCACTATTGGAATTAGAGCATCTTTTTTTGTGAATTATAACCAGTCATAGGTTTTATAAATTGCAAACACTCGCACACAAAGCTGAGACTATTTCATTTGCGGGATATGGATGTTTTAATAGCGGGTGATTTCTTTTTTAGGACACAAATGCCTATAGTCAAATGCTTCAAATCTTGCTTTTAATGAAATATTTGTGTTCTTTTTGGTAGCCAGAAGTGCAACTTGCTGAAGGCTTTGATGTGTTTATGCCTAAATCTCAGCTGGACTCTATATTGTCAAACTACACTCGCTCAGGAAGCCTTCTGTTTAGAAAACTGGTGTGTGCGTTTTTTGATGACAAGACTTTGGCTAACTCCTTACCCAATGGGAAGAGGAAAAGAGGACTCAATGACAACCGGAAAGGACTAGACCAAAATATTGTGGGTGCAATAAAAGGTTGGTCTGCGTCATTTCATTTTATGGGGTTCTTTGTTGAGCATTGCCTTCATATCATAAAGATCAGCTGATACCAGACTGACCCGAGGCTAATTTCATTTGCCATCGGCCATTTGGCTATTTTTATGGCTTTTGAGTATAAACTCTGTAACCTACCACCCCAAGTACCACTAGAATTTGCTATTTCAAGGTGATGTTAATTTGTTAAGATGTTAAGAGCCTGCTGCAGAACAAAAATTTTTTTATTTGACTTTTAAATGAAGGTATTTTTCCTCTCCCTAATTTCCAAGAACTTCACCAAAATATTAGTCCAGCTTAAATTTTCAGTTGTAAATAAGAATAAAGCTATGATGGTTTAGAAAGAGAATAAAGTAAAACTATTCTTGGCAAGATTCAAAAGTTGCTTTACTAGATCATTGCTTCCAAAGACATTTTAAATCTAAGTGAACTCCGTGCAGCCCCACACATCCCTGGCCTGCTCTGCTCCCTCTGGTTTGTGACATGGAGTCCTGCCAGCTGCATGCAGAGACCCCGAGGGTCTTTCCCTCAGTGCCTTTAAACATGTGTCTGTTTTTCACTGCAGGACAGTAAACAGGCAGGTGCATGTATGTTTGTGCATGTCTAATGCCACATTCTAGACCTAGTTTTTTAACTTTAAGTGCCCTTATTCAGGACTCTGATGAATGTAACTTTAGGAAATAGAAGTGTAGCAGAACCTCCATAGCTGACCACCTCCCTACACTGACTACATCCTTAAGTTGACTGAATTTTCATAGACTAGACATGCAGCACATGTACATATCAGTACAGTAGGCCTAGTTTCCCTATGTTGACCACCTCTGTGTGTTGACTACTTTTGTTACAGTCCCTTGGGGGGTCAACTTGCAGAGGTTCTACAATATTTAAATATTACTATCAAAAAGAATGTAAACAAAGTTTCGCATCTAAACGCAACTACTATGAAAATGAAATTTTGAATCTTAATTACAACTAGAATAAGTGATGGGGGTGATGCTCCTTGCCGGCTCAGCCCCTGCGTTGTTTGATTTGTGGGATGAGACTGACAAAGAGCCTCCTTCTCTGCCCCACTTGCTCCCATTATCTTGCAAAATGAATAAATGAATTTGCCTGTGCTTAAAGGATACTTAGAAATCCACAATTAACTTTATCAAATAATGCAGTTTTCTATGGAGTTAGCAAGTACCAGACACCCTTTGTTCACGGCCAGAAGGATATCATCAGCCTTCCTTAACAGGAAATTTCTCAAGCTCCATCAGAATTTTTTTCACTTAAAATGACAGTTGATTTGTAGTAAATAAGAGAAGCTACAGCAGAACTGCTATCTGTGCCATCTCTGAAAGGGATGATTCAGCCTGCAGCCACACTGAAAACAAGATTACAGGATTTGAAAAATGGTCAGTGAGGTAGCTAGGACTTGCTAAAGTGATGAGGCCCCTTTTCCATTTTGTCTGACTATCTTGAAACAGGTCAAGGCTGCTGACGCTTTTCTGAAATACAGCCAGGATTGTTTTAATTTTCTTTTCTTTTCTTTTCTTTCTTTCTTTTTTTTTTTTTTTTTTTTTGTTTCAGGGCAGCATATTAACATTATGAAAGTGTTTGGAAGTTAGAGACCCATAAACAACCATGTTCCATTTTAATGACAACAGAGGAGTTACCCACATAACACATGGAACGCAACAGATCATGACAAGCAGACTGACCAAGGTTACTTCTCCCATTTTCCACCTAGACCGGAAAACATACAGACAGGAAAAAGTAGATCACAGAGATAGCTACACCGTCACTTCCTTCATGGCCCTTCTCCTTAGCAAGAAATAAAAATGGCTGTGAGGCCTTTGCTCCTAATACATAATAAAGTGGATCATTCAAATCAAAGGACTTAAAATTTCCATACACTTCCTTTATTGTTGAATTAAATCTGTCATTAAATTCTGCTAGAATAGTGCAGTAATTTAAAACAGACAAATCCACCCATGAGTCACCAACAACCTAAGTGAACAAATATTTTATATTCACTTGTTTCTTTTATAGCATGAAAATACAGACATAATATTTTGATTTTTTTCTGATTATAAAATATGTTTGTAAAAATATTATAAAAAATTATAAAAAACATATAGAAAACTAAAAGGCCTCTATAATTTAACTCTTTACAGGTGATGACGTATATTCTTACACTTTTTATTCAGGTATGAATACAGTATCAGGTTAGTCTTTGTTGTTGTTTCAGAGACCTGATCACACTCTGTTGCCCAGGCTGGAATTGCAGTGGTGAGATCGTAGCTCGCTGCAGCCTCCAGCTCCTGGGCTCAAGCAATCCCCCTGCTTCATTTGTCTTTTTTATAAGAACACTGTGTTCATGCTAGCTGGCCAGCCTTGTTACCTGATTCATTCTGATAATTTTTTATAAGGACAAGATTTGTCTCAAATATTTTTTTATTATTACCAGTTGCACCTGAAAAAGTTTAGCTAAATGCCACTCCAAAATATATGCCTCTCTGGTATGGTGATCACTTCGCACTGAGGACACTGGGGACCAGCATCTGTAGGCCAAGGCTTGCTCTGAACTTTAGGCACCTTCCTCTGAAAGGGTGCCTTACTTTAGGCACCTTTCTGCCGAAAGAGATCTTCCCAAAGGAATTCAGTTGTCATGGATCTCCTCCCTGAGAATCTCTTGAACCAGGGGCAGTTAACACAGACCACAGGGGATGATGCAGGTGACACCAAGCACAGCCTTCATCACAGGCTGTTAGTTCTTCTTTTGAGGGTCCATTCCTCTTTCCCCAAAACCATTTCCTCTCCCTGCATTGCCCACATTCCCCTCTTGTGTCCCCTGTGAAAAGGGACACATCAGCTTGTAGATCTCGCTGGTTTGGGGGTATTCACTTCTCTTTCCTGTGATGCCCCCGTGCACACAATAAATATGTACACCTTTTCTCTTGTTAATCTTCCTTGCTATCCGTTTAGCTCATAGACTCAATTACTTAACCCTCAGAGGGTGGAAGGAAAGATTCTCCTCCCCTATACTCTTCAGCAATCTCTTTACACAGACTAGGGTTTCCATAAATACTTGTTTGGTGAGTTGAAAAGGGACAGACTTTTTTTTTTTTCTTTTTTTTTTTTTTTTTTGATCTTGTCTTTGACCTTAATTTATTGACGTAATGGGTCTAGTATGAAACATCCATCCTTACACCTTCTCACAACTAGTTTAGAATGATTGCCATTAAAACATTGTTGTACATTACTACCAGTTAATAAAATGCCAATGAAAATAAAAAATGAGAAATGAAGATTGAATATAAATTTAAATGCAACTCTCTTACTCCTTAATGCATTTTTTCTTTACTGTCCTTTCCCCCAGCTAAAAGTTTATTGACCCTACGTGACAATACAAAGTAATTTTGGGAAGTAGCTTTGAATTGAAAGTCTCATAGAATAGCCGTATCTAGTACGTTTGTTATTGGTAGAGATGAAAAGAGAAATTTAACCCAAGTCTTTTGAATCTGAGTCATGTGGGAATAGAATGTGATTAGATGGTTTTTTTCTACACAACAGAGCCAACGCCATTCTTATTGTTTATTGCTGCTGTCTACCACATACTTGGAAAAAGATTCTGTAAATATAAATATTCAGTCTTTCTCACTCTGTCTCTTACTACTGACAGTGTACCAGTAGTGCATTAATCTGAAAAAGTCTTATTACCTGGGAAATGCAGAAGTTAAAATAACAGTAGGGGATTGCTTTTATTTCAAACAAAGGTGATTAGATTGGTTAAAACAACAACGGGGAAAAGTTGAATGAAGAGCTGTAAAATGCCTATAAGCAGAAAAAGAAATCAACTAGGAAAAAAAGTTTATTGTGGGGATTATTAAACAAAGCTTTTTGTAGTGGTAATATTTCCCATGACAGTATGTTAAAAATAAAATATCAGCTGCTCTTGTAGACATGTTTTTTTGCATAAATCTCATCTGTTTTATAGTGACTAACACTTAATGGTAACTCATTAAAAATTCGTCGCTAAGTATGACCCAAGTCATTGTTGATGAAAGGATCCTTAATTAGAAATACTCACCTGAGCACTTTAGCTCTGGGAAGAGTCAACTTTATGATTTTATTAATGGATATCTTGGGTTTTAGTGCTGAGGATAAAGCTTAGGATCTTGGATTTGATTCAGAATTGGTTTGTACCCAGCACACAAGAGTGGAGGTTAGTGCCCAGATATGTTTCCCTCACCTGCTGAAGCTTCCCTCACCTACTCCATCTAGTTCTTGCTATGACAGAGTAGACAGAGCAGATAGACTTGGTTAGAGTTACCTCAGGGTGATAGAATCACTGAATCTCTGAATGCCCTTCAGAAAATACATTTGCGATAAAGCAATTTGTAGCCAGGCGCGGTAGCTCATGCCTGTAATCCTAGCACTATGGGAGGCCAAGGTGGGTGGATTGCTTGAGCTCAGGAGTTTGAGACCAGCCTGAGCAAGAGTGAGACCCCATCTATAAAAAATAATCAGGCTTGGCTCAGCACCTGTAGCACAGTGGTTACAGTGCCAGCCACATACACCAAGGCTGGCAGGTTCGAACCCCCCACCCCAGGCCAGCTAAACAACAATGACAGCTGCAATAAAAACTAGCTGGGCATTGTGGCAGGCGCGTATAGTCCCAGCTACTTGGGAGGCTGAGGCAAGAGAATCACTTAAGCCCAAGAATTTGAGGTTGCTGTAAGCTATGATGCCATAGCACTCTACCAAGGGCAACAAAGTGTCCAAAAAAAAAAGGCAATTTGTAGGACCACAGTTGGGATTTCTAGCTCAGCTTTACAGTGATTTGTTGAGAAAGGTTTATGACTTGCAGTCTGTACTAGTCTTGAATCCTCTTGCTAAGGAAGTTAGATGTGCGTATCAAGGACAAGACCTGATGGGCCGTTCTTAGTTCATTCCGGCCAACTGGAATTGCTGCTCTTCTAAGAAGGCAGCATGGTGGACAGCCCAGGCAGCTGCAGGATCAGAACTCCTCTGGGAGGGAACATTCCATGGTTGGTAATACCCACCCCCCAAATTAGTGGCACTTCTGGGAAGATTAGAGTTCCTCACTGCTTTTGATGTCACATTTTCACAGCGTCTGCAGAAATGACCACCCAGACCTCTCCTTTCACTCCTTCAACTCTAGAAACTCACAGGGTCCATATTCATCATTCATTTTCTTGGGATTTAATCAAGAAAAGCAAATAACTATGTTCTGTTTGACCTCACATAGGTTTTAATTGATGTGATTTATTATTTATTTCTGGATAGTAGCTTTTCTGTGTTTCTCAGAATGCCTTATAAGAACAAGGCTGAAACATTAGCTTGGATTTGAATGCGCCTACAATGTTGATTTTATTTCCATTTATAGGAGAGCACACAGAGACTTTGAGAAATTAAGTAAACTTAACTTGAAGTTAAACAGCTAGTAAGTGGTAGAGTCAGGATTTAACTATAAATCCCGATTTAACCTAATCTCTGACCAAAGACATTTTGTAGCACACTCCACTCCTTTTAAAAGGAACATCTGAAAAGAAAGGTGTCTCCCTTTTAAATATTTATCTTAAATTTTAGCACTTTGGATCCTTTCTCCCCTATGAAAGTGGCCGTACTGGTAATTTAAGATGACCAGTTAGCTGCTTGTACAAAGCATATTCAGAGTGAATTTCTGGTTAAAATACACCTATACTTCAATTGATTTACTAGCTCCGAGGGCAAGTCTTTTCCTCCAGATTGTGAGAATCAGCCCCCCCCATGCCGGGAAGGAAAGTAGGAGTCTGATCCCTCCCCTCAGTAAGAGACACATCTGAGACTCTTCTAGCATTTACAGCACAAGGAAGGAGCGTGCAGGTGAACTCTGCAGATGGCTCGTCTTCCAGAATTGTACGTAATCAAATTCTAGTTTAAATGTTTGGCAGTTGGAACCCGTTGAGGAAGGCATTACTTCAAGAATCCTTTTGGAAGTTGAATAATCATCTGTTGATGTATCTGTTCATATTTTTACATACCGGATCTGCTTAAAACAGGATATAATATATAACAGCTACATAATTACAGCAGAAACATAACTGTCTCTCAGCTGTGTTTGTAGCTATCACCTAATTATTGTTGTGTTTTCCCACTTCTTTGGAGGCCCAGTGCCAAACAGGTCATGTGGAATCTCAGCTGCTCTGTATGCAGAGCCCTGGACGTTTAGCCTCCTCCGTGGTCCTCTCTTACTGGGGTGCGCAATACTTTGGACTCAGCTGGGCTATTGGTTCAAAACTCGTTATTTCTGTGTCCCATGCCCAGAGGTGCCACTGGTATAAGGTAGTCCTAGAAATCTGGATTTTGAACAGACCCCCTGATTGTTTTCAGACCCCACCTGGAGAAGCAGCGCCCTCCCACCCTTGGCTCTGACAGTCAGGGTGAACGTCAGTGGCACAGGACAGCCCACCTGGGACACTCAGTCTCCTTCAGCTATCCTCCAAGCATCCTGCTTCTTGAGGCTGCGCTGCTTCTCTCCTGGATTAAGGGACACCATGGCATTGTCTCGACAGCTCTCATTCTTTGAACCTCAGGGGGTTGGTTAAAATTGTTTTTTCTGTGTGTCAAACCAGGGCCCTGGTTTCGGGCATGGCTGCTTACTGATCGCCCGCTTCTCCAAGGCAGAAGAAAGGCATCTCCAGACTTGAGCACATCTCTAACTTAGGAATCACTGAACAAGTACCGTGTGGCCTTATCATTACAATCTAGAAAATGTGGTATCCATTCGTGGCAGGCTCCTGGCCAGTGTCACCTCAGCTGCAGATTTGAAGCCCTTGTTTAGCGAGCTTCTTCCCCAAACAGTGTGATACAAAAGATACGATTTTTGCTACCCTTCAGATACTGATTTAAGTCACGAGAACCCTAAAACCTTTGTAATGTTTTCACTGACATCATAAACCTAGAAATCACCAGAAGGCGGGAAATTTCTGTTCACAACGTAAGTGTGTATAACCTGCCCACTGTGAGCCAACAACTGGTGACATAAAGCTGGGAAAGGCCTGGCCTGGCCCTTAAGGAAGTGCGCTCTAGTACATACATGTGAACAGTGACCCGTAACATGGAACCACACTCCAAGACAGAGTAAGGATCAAATGTTTAGTATCTCAATGGGAAGGAGTCACACAGGATATTGAGCTCACTAAGAAAAAGCCTCATGGAATAGGAGACATCTGAACTTGTCACATCAAATGCAAAGAGAACGGAAAAGGTTGTGTGAACAGAATATGTTGAATGAGGCTTAAATTCAGCAAAACTTTGAGTGAAGAGCTTTTGCCTCCAGACTGTTGAAAGCCTATTCTCATTGGTGGACCTCGAGTCCACGGCATTCTATTTACCTTTAAGTATTTCACATCCTGAGTCTGATGCCGTGAAATGGAGCAGATATAGTTTACCCCCAGGGTTTTCACCTAGAGTTGTGCTTCTAAAAGTGGCTGCTTAGTGCTCCCTGGACCTCACCCCAGACCTCGTGGGTCAGGGTCCAGGAGCCAGGGGGGCCACAGTGAGTGCAGTGTTCATCCTGCTGCAGTCACTGGTTATCCAGGCACTCAGAAAGGGAATCTCGTCTTCTTAAAAACTAGAAATCCATCTCTTGGCTACTTAGGAGTGAATGGGAAAATGTAGGATTTTTTGAGAAGTTTGTAGCTTTATCTTTTGTGAGCCTTTTCCATAACGGACACGGACCAGTTGTGGATTAACTTGCAAGAATTCAGTCCCAGATCTCAGTTACTGAATTCTCCTAAAATCTGCGTTTTAGACCATTGTTAGAGTTGACAAAAGGAGTCTTCGCTGGGAAAGCTAAGTTTCTGTGGCATGAAGAGGACTGCCTCCACATTGCACAGCGCGATGGCACCACTGTTGAGTTGTATATCATGACAGTTTCTCTGCAAATGAGGGTAAAGCAGCTTAAGAAAGGACACCCTTCCAGTCTGCACAGCGGCACCGTGCCGGCTAGCTGTGGCCCTGACAACAGAAAGCAGCGTTGTCTCCATAGCCCATCTCCTTTTTACTTAACTCCCTGGATTGTTTTACCTGACCTGAGATACTCACCAGCTTCCTAAGGTAATCCACACCCTCTTCTTTTTTCACTTCTTGTAGGGACGCAGAATTGTACAGTAAGTCCAATGCAATTGGTCAAATTGCATTCTTTGTAGCTTCTGGGCCCAAAATGGATGCCCGAAATCTAGCAGATGTTTCAATTCAGTTCTATAATAGGTATTGACTATCTCATACAAGGAATGCATCAAAAATCTGAGACTCAGGAATTGCCACTTGTTAATTTCTGCCCTAAAAGTACGTGTATAAATGATCATGAAACATCTGTAGTCGCAGCAGTACTGAAGACTTAGAGGTGCTGCCTTTGGCAGTTGGTCAGGTCTTCCCACTGAGTGCTCCCTCCAGTCCAGTCTTCTCATACATTACCTGTGTTCCCAGGTCGTTTTTTGCATCGGGCTCTTAGTTAGATTTTGACACCTTTCCATGGTCAGTTCATAGTATTTCTCAGAAACCTTCTTATACTCAACCTCTTATCAGTATGACCCTTTGATCACAGAGTAAATCCGACATTTGTTGTTATAAGCGTCTCCCTCTCACACCTCTTCCTCACCACATGTACCATTTCAAGTGAGCTTTGCCAGGTGCACCCGAGTGGGGACAAATCTCAGCTACAACCAGGACAGTGAGACCAAGACATGCAGGACATTGCAGCTTAACCGCAGTGCCTAGGGCCTGTGTCAGCCTCTTTCTGTGGTCACCTTGGTGGTAGCATCTGACACTGACACCACATTGTTTGTAGCAAAGGATCACATTCTACTCTTCAAGTCTGAAAGCTCAGAATTTTTGTCCTTCCCTCATTTAGTGCTCTTGGTCCTCTCCAGCCCCATCTTAGTCCAGCTGTGTATGGCTGTGTGGTTGAAATTCTGCAAAAGAGTCTTGAAATATCCTCCCCACCCCTGCTTCCCCTGCAGGTCACACTTCACACTAACAGCCAAGTCAAAAGTGTAAAGCAGGATTTCACATCATCTCCCTACTTACCTCCACTTGGCCCAGGAAATCAAGTCCAAACTGTGGCCTTGTCCAGCCACTGCATAAGTTGATCTCTCTTTAGACCGTACTCCCAGCATTTGTACCAGGGAAGACAGCCCTGCCCTGACACAATCTCTTACACATCACGTTCTGGATTTTGGACCTTGGATAATGCTCCTCTCCCTGGAGCTACCATACTCTTCCCTTTTAGACACATCCAACTCATTCTTTAAAGGTTCAGCCTGAGTCTCACTCACCGTGTCTACCAGGAGACTTTCCCTAGATGCCCTGACCTATGCTGATAGCCCCTTCCAAGAAATTCCAGTAGCATTTAACTATATGAGATTTAGCAGTGAATCTTAACCCTTTGCTTTGCTACTGACAGTTTATATGGAGGATGATCCATCATTTACTGCCCCACCAGGACGTTTTTAAGAGTAAAAATGGTGCTATTGATTATTTCTTTGGGAAAGGGGGCTTTTTAAGCTTGAACTGTCCTGGGCTACTTAGGATATATGTGGTCACCCTCTTTCTTTGGGTTTGTGCATCTCGTCTTCCCAACAAGACCATAAGCGCCTACAGGCAGAGATCATGTTTTATACCTGCTTTGTATGTGAAATAGCACTGCTCTGTAACTAATGATCAAAGAATACAGGAGGGAAGGAACGAGGGAGGGAGGAGTCAGACAATTTATCTTCCCTGGAAAAGATGATTTCTTAAACATCAGAACACCATTCCACCACACTGGGTGCGTATAGGACTTGAATAACAAGGTAACTACGCAACTTGTCCATGACAGGTTGGAAAAGGGCAGCTGAACTTTGAGAAGGCAGAATATAAATTTGAAGATTAGAAGAAACAACAGCAACAGATCAAATAAATGCTGCATAGCAATTGAGGCTAGTATAATCTCGTTGATAAAAAACATCAAGCTGATCCCAAATATAAAACCAAATTTGTATTCAGTGGGGACCCTGAAAACATCGATTATTGTTGCGTACCAAAGATCAGACTCCACGTAACGCATCCACACCTCCGTAACTTATCCATACATGTGTTTTTCCAGCATTCACCATAACGACTGGTGACTCAAAGACAGGATCAAATAAAATCTGAGCACTTTTTCGTCAGCCTCATTATGTGAACCCCAAATTTTCCCAAAGCTGATCACAATTAGAAAGGAGCTGCCTCTGTGTGAAAAAGAGCAGGGGCTGAAGTCCTCCTCCAGGGCACCCCAGCGCCTTCACCCCTGCCCTGTGAACAGCAGCCACAGGGAAGGGTACAGGCAGGGGACAGTGCGTCAGTCTGGTCCGGTGGGTGAGCGCCTCCCCCCGCTCATTGCTCTTCATTCTCCAGCCTCAGTCATAGCTGGAGACTGGTTGTGGGGTGCGGGATGGGCCCCGAGCCTCCCGCATGTGTCCCCACCACCGGCCTGGTACTCGTGGCGATACTCCCAGACTCCCCGGCCGTGGGTGCACAGCCTCATGGAATAGCTTCAAAAGCTCATACACTGAGAAACCCGAGCTTTAAAAGCAGAGGGAAGAACCTTCTTCTCGCCCGTTTATCTAAAGAACAGCTGAGCCAAGCAGCGTCAGTGTGGAGCTGGGTGCTGGGCAGGGAGGAGCCCTGGCTTACGGGCATTGGTGACACTTGCCTGATTCTCTGAGCTGGCGACTTGCAAGTCTTTCAAGTGTCGCTTTGCTTAAGTCTCAGCCTCCTGCTCCATGAAACAAATAAGTGAGTTCTACTAAGTATTCCCAGTGTGCCTTCCAAATAGAATTTCTATAAACCTATGATTTTGAAACACTTTTCTTTGTAAAAATAAAAGTGGGGCAAAGAGTAAGACACAATTGTGTCCAAGCTTTTGCTGCCCAAATCTTAATACTTAGCAGATATGATTCATTCCCTTGAAATATTCCACGGAGCTCACCAAAGGAAATTGTTGATTTATATTTCCCAATAGTTGTATTAGAAATGAGCTCTGCTGTGGACTTCCGTAAATTGATAACATTAACCTTGTTTAATTTGAGAAACCACTGGCGGCACTTTGCAGTAGAGGTGTAGCGACATTGAACGAGGGGGAGACAGGGATGTTGTTTCCTTCCAGATGATTCTGGCTGAACATCTTTGAGAATCATTGTTATTTAACAAGATTGTTCACACCTCCAAGTCCCAGCAGTCTGAGACAGTGAAAAGGAGTATTTTGGACATAGCTCTGTCCCCAACTCTAGAAAAAAGCATGGCTTGACTAATTCCTAAAGTCTCTAGATAGTCTATGATTCAGGAATTTTATAGTAACACATAGAATTAAATAAATATGGCTGGGATCAACTTTGTGGATGTTGGGCCCTTTTGGTTACAACAGCCAGCTGTAAAGAGTAGCCCCGTTCAGGGCCGGTGAGCACAGAGTATTTGGGGACCGCCCAGCATGCAGGCGCGGAATGTAATTCTGCAGAGCGCCCTAATTTTATCAGTGAACACATTATCGTTTGCAGCACTTCATTTCCTTAATTTAAAGGCGTCCCTTTTGGGTGCGTTCTTAAGTGTCAGTTCTTTTTGTTTAACCAAATCTGAAATGAATCCTGTAGCTATTTACTTAAAAAAGGAAAAAAAAGAAAAAATGCCTCCTTCAGTTCTTTCGAAATAAGTTCGCAAACCAAAGAAAAAGTTTCCCGGATTGATTATTTCACGAAGCGTACATTGGTTTGCATTTGCCTGTTGTGGGCCAGCAGTGTGTGGGGATCGTGATCTCGGCCCTTGCTTTGAGCTTACAGTCTAAATGAACACTGGGCGTTGTTGTAAAACTTAACCAGTTGATCAAACAGGGAGGCCTTGTCTGGGAAGGTCACGTTTCACTTGAGACTTAAAGGGTGACAGGACTCCTGTCTTCATTGTTACTCCCTGAAGGCAAATCCCCAGGGCTTCCCCTCTCTCCCCTTTAAGGGTAGCTTTTGGTGCTTCTCCCAAAAGATGGTGTAAGGAGTATAACTGAGGTCTGGTCAGCATTGACAGTTCTGGGTCTGTAGACTGGCGAAGACTCACAGTTCCCTCTTTACCTGGAATGTGACAAAGACATTGGCCAACATTCATTTTCTCTCTGCCTTACCCCCAAGATTTCAAACCTCTGAGTATATATTACTTCATACCCCTCTCTCTGTACTTAGCCTTCCATTCTCTTTCTCTCCCCACCACCCCACAGGAACCTGATGTGGGTCTTTCCCTCTTATTCTTATGTTACCACTTAGGTGTGCATGCATGAGTTTATTTTATTTTATTTTTTAAGAGACAGAGTCTTACTTTGTCACCCTTGGTAGAGTGCTGTGGCATCACAGCTCACAGCAACCTCCGACTCCTGGGCTTAGGCGATTCTCTTGCCTCAGCCTCCCGAGTAGCTGGGACTACAGGCACCCGCCACAGTGCCCAGCTATTTTTTGTTGCAGTTTGGCAGGGGCCAGGTTCGAACCCGCCACCCTTGGTATATGGGGCCGGTGCCCTACCCACTGCGCCACAGGCACCGCCCTACATGAGTTCATTGTACGGGGTTTGTGCGTTTACACTTCCACAAGCAGAGCATCATACTGCACTTTTACAACTTGGTTTTGTTTGACATGTCCTTTGTTTTAAAGATGGTTCCATATCAATGCATTATGACTGTGGTTTACCCGTTTCAGCTGCTACCCGTCAGCAGTTGACAAAGCCCTTTCTCCAGGTTGGTTTGTCTCTTCCCTGTCACCCACGGCAGTGGTCATCTGGGTTTCCTGGAGTGAGGGTGTGAGTTTCTCTAGGGAAACACCAGGCAGCCGCATGGCCATGTGCAGGAGCAGCTTGTCTGGCTCCACGGGGCATTGCCATGTGGCTCCCCGCACTGGCCTGGGCCACTGACACATCCACCAGCCAGGCGCGAGACAGCCTGTTTCCTTCATCCTTGGCAACGTCCGACGTCCTCAGACCAATTTGCACCCGTCTGGTCTGTCTCAGATGACACCTCCATGGTGGAATCCCTGATTGCTATTGAGGGTGAGCAAACTTTCTGATTTGTCATCACTTGTATATTTTTTTCTCTGCAAATTTCCGTCCTTTTCCTATTTTTCCTTTATGTTGTTTTCTTACAGACTTGAGTTCTGTCAGTGTTGTCTGTTGCAAATACCATGTCTTACTTTCCAACTCCTGAGGAGTATACACGTGATGTCTTTTATCCTACCACGGTTGAGATTTGACAGTTTTCTTTTCCGTTTTGCTTTCTCGTGCCGATATTTAAAAGTCCTCCCTAATGATAATGTCATGGTATTCTCTTATTTTTTTCCAACCGAATTTTATTGTTTTATATTCAGGTTTTTAATCCACCTGGAATTTGCTTTTGCCTAAAATGCCAGGGAGAGATTTAATTGAATTGTTTTTCTCCGTTGTTAGTCATTTGACCCCATCTCTTTTTCCTGATTTGTAATTCCACCTGTCTTTACTGAGCTTCCCCCTCACAAGTTTATGCTTGGTCATTTCCCCATCTTTTACCTTTTATCTGAGCTAAGGCTACATGGTTCTTACCCAGGTGTTGTAATAATTCTTAAAAGTCTTATAGGTTGGATCCTCCCTCCTTCTCTTCCCTTTTTCCTCCCTCCAGTTCTGTCCTTCTGTGCTGGGTTTTTTCCATCCTTAAGTACAACATTTAGTAATTCTTTATCCCCCCACCGACAATGACATGGAGTTTAATTGGGTCATTTATTACAGATCGAGGATGATGTTGTGTTTACAATGTAAAGATACTCCAGTGTCCTCTGGACTGACCTGTTGCTGGAATCTGATCAGCCTGTTGTTCTTTCCTAGATGATCTTTCTTTTCACTCCGATTGTTTTCGGGCTTTCAGCCTTCAGCGTTCTCCAGTTCTTTCATTACAAGTCTAGGTGTGGATTTACTTTTCTTAATCTGCTCGGTTGTTGTGCTTCTTGGAAGCTAAAGTTCATGGCTCATTGATCCTGGAAATTTTTCATCTACCATCTCTTTAAATTTCCTTCGTTCTTTGAATTCTCTCCCTCTGAAACATCTGTTAGTGTTTATTGGACCTTTTTATTCTGTCCCTTGTGTCTTTTCACCTGTCTTACACTTCCCATCTCCCGTCTCTCTGTGTCACATTCTGGGTAATTCTTCAGCTCTCTCTCTGTTCTAGTCAGTGACTGTAATGTAGTGATTATCCTGTTCTTTGAGTCTTCAAATTTCACTTACTGTATTTTTAATTTCTATAATTTCTATTTGATTCCATTATGAAATTGGCCTTTTTATTTTCCTTAATCATTTTAAACGTAATTATTTTGGCATAGCTTCACCCCAAGTTAGGGGAGCCTCACCCTGCTTTTCTCGAGTCTGCTGTCTGTGGGTTGGGGGGATCATTTCCATGTGTGGTGTTGTTTGTACACATGAGCCCCACTGCAGAGGAACTGCCTTTGTTTTCCATGAGAACCTGCAGGCCCACGTTGCAGGAGGTGCCTTTCGGAGCAGCTCTGCACTTTACTTTGGTGGAGCTCAGGGTTATTGACAGCAGGGCTTACTCTCCCTTACCCTTTCATACAGGTGATGTGGCTTCAAATGCTACCTCCCACCCGGAAACCTCCTCCAGCCCCTGTGGGCCTGAGGCCTCAGTTCCCATTCCCTCCTCTGTATGAACCTGAGCTTTGTGGTGCTGAGATTGCTGCTGCTCTGCTTCCCCCAGGGCACCTGCAGATGGGCCTCTGCTGCGCTCTTGCACTTGCTTTTCCTGTCTGGAATGTTCTCCACCTTCTTTCTTCACTCTGGCCTCTCCTTTTCCTGTGGTTTCAGCTCCAGCCATCTTTTTACCTAAAAGCTTTCCCCAGCCACCCCCCTCCACCCAAGAGCAGGCAAGGTATCTTCCACGTGGCCCGGGCACTTGACTTCTGAAAGCGCAGCTGTGCCTGCACCACTCTTGCTTCTACCTGTCTTTACCTCCACTTCCCTGTGAGCGTTTTGAGGACAGGGAGCTTGGCTTGTGAGCACCCAGTGTGGTCCTGGCACGTTGTGATACTGGATAAATATTTCCTGCATGAATTCCTGTTATTTTTACAATAAGGGCACAGTGGGGTTAAGCTTCGAATGTGAAGAACTCCCCAGTTTGTATACAGTCAGAAAACATGGTCCGCTGTAACTGCTCTTCATAGGAATCAGCAGGAGCTGGTGAGAGACCACACACGCTGAAGCCTCCACATCCCAGGAGATGACCGTGACCATGTGTCTCACCCTGTGCTGTTCAGATTTGTGGGTGACCTGAGGCCTGCAGCGGGAAAGCAGAGAAGCTGGCCAGGGCCTGCTTAGGGTGCTGAGCCAAGGGGCATCTGAGCAGGCAGTCATTTGCCATCAGCAGTGCGTTAAGAGTCACATTTGTACTGGGGACAGCAGTGTGTACCCAAGTCCAGCTACTCAGGAGACTAAAGCCAAAGGATGGTGTGACTCCAGGAATCCAAGACCAGCCTGGGCCACGTAGCAAGATCCTGTCTTTAAAGATAACAAAGCCGGGCACTGTGGCTCACACCTGTAATCCCAGCACTTTGGGAGGCCATGGTGGGAGGTCACTTGAGACCAGGAATTCTAAACCAACCTAAGCAAGACCAAGACCCCTGTTGCTCAAAAAAATAAGGAAATTAGCCAGGTGTGGTGGTGCTCGGTTGTAGTCTAAGCTACACTCCCTCAGCACTAAGGAGGTGGAGGCAGGAGGATCGCTAGAGCCCAGGAATTGGAGGCTACCGTGAGTTATGATGATGCCACCACATTCCAGCCTGGGCAAGAGAGCAAGACCCTGTCTTACCAAAAAAAAGTCAGACTTTACTCCAATCCGTATAAAACGCTCTCTTCCAAAAGGCTATTTGGTTTCCAAGCAAAATGTCACTCAAGTTCCCTTAAGAAAGAGATTTCTCGTGGTGCTCCCAGTGGAAATGCTGAAGAATGGAGCTGCCGAGGCCTTACCCCCACCCTGCACCTGTCCCCTGAGCCGCCCTGTCCCCTGAGCCACGTTCTCCTTCCGTATAGATCTCTGCTTCTCTTTGCACATCAGCTGTGCCCCCCTCCCTCCCAGCCCCTTCCTCTGCTCCTTCTCAGAGCCTCCTGGTTCTGGTTTGCACATGGCATGTCACAGTTCCTCACCCTGTGATGTTTTAGCTTCGCCCGCTGCTGCTCAAGCCGGTAACCACGGGACGCGGCTTGCTTCCCAGAGGGCGAGGGCCTGCTGCTGCTCTGCTCAGGCCATGCTTAGGGGACACTGTACACGGCAGTCCTGCCCACTCTGGGCCCCGGGCAGGGTGAGCAGGTCCCCATAGGCGTCTGCAGCCTGGCCAGCCCTCACACCACCCACCTGCCTTTGATCTTCTTCTGTGCTCCCCAGTCGGCCTTCGTGAGACATTTCAGACACAGAAAGAGGATCCTGCTCCATCTCGCACATGAATTCATTGTCTCTCTAATCAACTCGTCAGTCTCTTACAAGTTCGGGAATTGCATGTAGATTTTGGGTCAGGTCTGGACCCCCCTGGATGGTCTGCACCAGTCAGAGTTCTGGGAACCCATCCTGAGACCAGGAGCACTTGCCCCGAGATGTGTGGAGGACCCTTGGCCCTGGTCCACAGCCAGCCCTGTTTCTGGCCATTTCGCCCCCCTCACTGCACTCTCAACTGCCACCGTCATTGTTATTTCATTAGAGTGTCAGGATGAAGATCAAGCCTGCAAGGTATCTGTTTCCACTTGCCTTGAAAGTAGGGAAGGATGCACCAGGTATTCTCGAAGAACATACGCATATTATTATTAGAACCACATAAGATTTGGTTTTGGTTTTTTTTTTTTTTGTAGAGACAGAGTCTCACTTTATGGCCCTTGGTAGAGTGCCGTGGCATCACACAGCTCACAGCAACTTCTAGCTCCTGGGCTTAAGAGATTCTCTTGCCTCAGCCTCCCGAGTAGCTGGGACTACAGGCGCCTGCCACAACGCCTGGCTATTTTTTTTTGTTGTTGCAGTTTGGCCGGGGCTGGGTTTGAACCTGCCACCCTCGGCATATGGGGCCTGCGCCCTACTCACTGAGCCACAGGCGCCGCCCCAACACATAAGATTTGGGCCACAGTCATCAAGTCTCAGTTCAGAATAGCTGTGCACCTGTCCTAGCCACGGCCCCGCTTCCACACCCAGCACCCCTGCCTGTGCTCCCCTGGCCGCCCAGACCCCACGCCGTTTCCTCTCCTCTTGTCCACCACACTTTAAGCCTGTGTGGTTGGAGGCGACGCTGGTGTTCTCAGCCCCAGCATGTCTGCATTCACTTCCCTGTGGGTTTGCCTGTGTTGAGAATTCAGCCATGTTTGTTTTGTTGTGTTTGCTTTACAATACCCACCTGCTCATACACAACTTTTAATTAAAAATCAAGTTATTTATGTGGAAAATAATTCCTATTTGCTTCATGATCTCAAGCCAGTTATTTAACCTGCCCATACTGTGATCTTGTCACCTGTGATTCAGGATATAGTACCACTATCCCTATTGGTTATTGTGAAGATTAGGTGAGATCTAGATAAACTGCTTAGCAAAGGGATATTTCACGTGACTTTAAGCTTTAAGGGACTAAGGAAAGAGAGGAAGATGTGGGAGGGACCCTGCTTGTGTTACTCTCACTGAGATGTGAGGACAAGCTGCTTCCCGTGATGCTCTCTCCTTCGGCAAGTCCCCGGCGGCAAGTCGTCCCCAGTTGGGTCACTCTGCTTGTCACCTGGGCCCCTACTGTGTAGTGACTATTGTCCGCAGCTTTTCGTGAGCTCTAGGAGTTCAGCAGATCTAATGAGGACCTGGCTGTCAGCTTTGCTAAATGTAAACCTTGATTTCCACTTGTCTGTTTGACCACAAGTTAAAACTGAGTCACCATATCTGAAGTTGGGCTGTCACTGCTGGCCAGAGTTTTGAGAGGATTTCATAGTGAAATTAAAGCTCTTCTAACCTACTTCTGCTTCTGAAAATGTCTGTGTGACATAATGACTTCCTTTCAAAGTTTGTACCATACTCTGCTTTTCCCAGCAGAGATAACCAGAAAATTCCAAATTTAGAATCCCTTAGGAGTCTGGGAGTGGTAACACACACCTGTAATCCTAGCTCCGGGAGGCCAAGATGGGACGATTGCTTGAACTCAGGAGTTCGAGACCAGCCTGAGCAAGAGCAAGACCCTGTCTCTACTAAAAATAGGAAAACTAGGCTTGGCGCCTGTGGCTCAAGCGTCTAAGGCGCCAGCCACATACACCTGAGCTGGCAGGTTCAAATCCAGCCCGGGCCCACCAAACAACAATGACGGCTGCAACCAAAAAATAGCCGGGCATTGTGGCAGGCACCTGTAGTCCCAGCTACTTGGGAGGCGGAGGCAGGAGAATCACTTGAGCCCAGGAGTTGGAGATCGTTGTGAGCTGTGATGCCATGGCACTCTACCCAGGGTGACAGCTTGAGGCTCAGTCTCAAAAAAAAAAAAAAAAAAGGAAAATTAGCCAGGCATTGTGGCAGGCAGCTGTAGTCCCAGCTACTCAGAAGGCTGAGGCAAGAGGATCGCTTAAGCCCAGGAGTTTGAGGTTGCTGTGAGCCATGACACCATGGAACTCTATCCAAAGCGTCAGACTGTCTCAAAAAAAAAAAAAAATTCCTTCTGATAAAAACCCCTTCGTAACTATTCTGTGGGTAGATCACCGTTAGGGGTGCACAGCCAATTGGCCTGTCCTTGGAGTGGCACCAACATGTTGTACCTGCTACGTGCTGCCCTGCTCACCAGTGATTACACCAAAAGCCATGTTCCTAGGGAAGGATCTGCCCAGCCCCACCACAAACTGATTCATTATTTATATACAGTTAAAGGGCAAGGTTCACATAAATGCCAGCATCTGGGAAAAGCCATTCGTGTCTGAATCAGATAGAGCATTTATCATTTCTCTGGTGACTTAACATATTCCCTATGCCTTGGGACCTCAAGTTATATTAAGCAGAGATGTTTTAACTCTTTTATTTAGTGTAATTATTGGCCTTATTCCACTTTTTCAAATTATTTGGAGTCATTTTAAATTAGCCCTCACTTCTCCTTAATATACTAAAGTAGGAAAGGAGGGAAATTTCTTTTTAGAACTTATTGCATTCTAAAGATGAATGCAAATTATCCTACTATGATTCTTAATGACCCACTATTAACGTAGTAGGAAGCCCAGTGCGTTAATGCAATACCTCTCTTCACATCATTGCTCCTAATGGAACTGCTACCAGGATAATAGCTCAACCGCTAGCTATAGATGCAGACGGCAGAAATGCATTCTGCTCCCCCAGCCCTCTGTTCACCAGCCTGTCCACGGTTTGCCGACGGATGCCCTGACAGGCTTTTGGCCTTGTCCTCAGACCTGGTCTCCGATTATAGTGGAGATAATAGGATTCTGTTTTCTGTAGGTAAATCCTAGTTAAAGTCTCTTTTCAGTTCGGATGTAATGTGCCCAGTGGAAACATTTATTTGTATAGGTATTTTTTGAGAAGGCTGTGGCTCTGCCTTCAGACATAGACCTAGGAGACAGTGATTTCATGGGCGGCTTTCCGTTGAAACCACATAAGTTTTAGCCAAAGGAGAAAAAAGTAACCAAAACGGTTGCCTTTTTGGTGAGTGACAGCATACGAGGGCTCAAGGTTAGAATAGACAGGTGTGATCTGAAGCCCCGGCGTTGTGGGAGAGGACTGTCCGTGTTCTCCTCCCTCTCCTAAACTTGCTTGTTGCCACACATGGGAGTCATTTCAGTGATGGCACAGCCCAGATCCACTTTGTTAATTTGGAACACTACTTTCTCTCGGGTGATGCTTTGGACACATGGCGTTTTGTGATCCAAGGAAAGAGTTGATAATGGAATTTAATTGTCTAAGTCATGTTTCCAGGGAGGAGACGTTTACCTACTGAGACAGTGTGTTCAGTCATTTTCCTATAAATGATTAGGCTGCTAAATACAAATTGGGTTTTTTTGTTTATTAAAACAGGAATTCAAGCACCTTTTGGAAATTCTTTGGTAAACATTGTTATGGGCATCTAAATGTAATAAGGCTTGTTTCTTTAAATGTCTTGTTAATTAAAACTTTTTACTAATTCAGATAGACTGTTTTCCCTGATTAGTCTGAATTTGTGAGCTCCTGTATTTGCTTCCATTAGAAACAAAACTGGAATATATGTTTGTTTATCAAATGTTTATTGAGGTCTTACTTGGAACAAGACACTCTGGCAGGTGCTTTGAGGGAGACAAAAGAAACGAAGACCTGAAATTATTTATAATCTAGTGTCAGATTTAAAAGCATTCTAGGGACATGCCTCCCCTTTCTCCCACATGTCTCCCAAGTGGGGGCTGCTTCTCCCCCAGGCCCCAGGTCTGCCTGGTCACCATTCTCCCCACCTTGATTCTGCTTCCCAACCATCACCCTGCTCAGCCGGGGCTGCGGTCAGCATTCCTGCCAGAGCCCTTATCACAGCTGTCCGCCCCTCTGGCTTGTAGGCTCTGTTGTCATCCTCAAGTTGTCACTGTCCACACCAGCCACGTGGTTTCTGGGCCTCGTCCACGGCAACATCTGCCTCCTGTGCTGTCAGCGACACCGTGGCCTTCTCGCACGCTGGCCACAGCTGCTGTCCTGTCCTCCAGTGTCGCGGATAGTACTTCCAGCTCCGTGGCCCCTGCTGGCTGACCCCATTGCTGTCTTCATTCCCCGATCTCTGTACTATCTCCAAGGCCACCTGCCTTTTTCTGGCTTCGCTTCCTTCCCAGATTTTGGGGGTGCCAGAAGGGGGAAGCCTGAGTTAACCCACTGCAGGCAACGCCTTTGCCAACATCTTCAAGTGCTTTGTATCCCTGTTCTTCTGCCAGAATTGTCCAGCAAAATCCTGAGCCTGGACCAGCCCTCTCATTCAGTGTCCTAAATAGGCACTGTGCGTAGGAGGCGTTTCCCTCTTGTCAGGGCAACCATCAGGCCCCAGCAGGGTTCCTTTCTCCTCTCACAGGTCCTGTGTCCTCCCGCCATACTGCTCCTCCCTCCGCACCCCAGTCTCAGCCCCTGCCCTCTGGTCATCTGCCTCTGGACCTGGTGTCCTGGGTGTGT
The DNA here is from genome assembly GCA_963574355.1 of Loris lydekkerianus. NCBI lineage: Eukaryota > Metazoa > Chordata > Mammalia > Primates > Lorisidae > Loris > Loris lydekkerianus. The sequence continues at coordinate 72,437 of CAUYPK010110902.1, read as the reverse complement.
TACCTATGGCCACCCACCGGCCCTTGCTTGACCCTCAGCAGGCATGTCCTAAACCGCCTTCTGCCCCTCAGACTGCTGGCCCTTCCTCTTCATTAGAACCACCCCTCAGTGGCCTTCACGAGCCCACTCTTCTCCAGACCATCTGGCTCCTGCAGGGCCACCTCTGTCCCCATCTTCTTTTCAGCACCGGTGGTCTTTACCATCCCTGGCAGGGCCCCTGCCCCCACCCGGCACTTTCACTGTGTTTCCTGTGCTTTCTGTTTGCTCTCTTGTAATTTTAGCAACTACGTATATATCTGTGCCTCTCGACCCAGCATCTTCAACCTGACCCTGAGCTGTCTAAATGTAGTCAGCCCTGTTTCTGCGTGCTCCACACCCAGAGATTCAACCAGCTACAGATGGAAAATATTTTTTTTTTTTAAAGCAGTGAAAAATAACAATATGACAATATAAATACAAACAAAAATACAGTGTAGTAACTATGAGCATAGCATTTGCATTGTGTTAGGTATTACAACTAGTACAGAGATGATTCTAAGGGGATGGAGGATGTGCAGAGGTCATGTGCAAATGCTGCCCCATTTTACATGAAGGACTTGAGTAGTGAGGACTTTAGTGTCAGCTGGGTTCCCAGAGCCTTTCAGATCACACACATTTCCTTTCTTCTCTACTTACCATAGCATCTGATTAACCACAAAATGCCAGTTTTTGAGAGGCCTTAGATACTTATTTTTTTATTTTTTTCACTCTCCTGCCCAGAGTCATAGCTCACAACAACCTCAAACTCTCGGGATCAAGCAATCCTCCTGCCTCAGCCTCCCGAGTAGCTGGGACTACAGGTGCCCACGACACCTGGCTAGTTTTTCTATTTTTAGCAGAGATGGGTCTCACTTTTGCTTAGGCGGGGGTCTGGAATTCCTGAGCTCAAGCAATCCACCCACCTCGGCCTCCCAGAGTGCTGGAATTATGGGCGTGAGCCACCATGCCTGGCCCTAGATACTTCACTAATTCGGACTGTTGTAATAGCTTCCTGAAGGGGAGCCCCCCACTTCCTCACCAGCCCCCTCAAATCTGTCTGCCCTGTTGATAGCATTTAACTCTTCCTGCCCAAGGAGATTGTTCACATTTGTTTGATAGTGGAGATCACATAGATGGCTTTTTTTCTTCTCCCAAATTATTTCCTTAGGATACATTTCGAGGGGTGAGGTTAGTCCTGAGATGTTAGCAGTTTTGTGTTTCCCATCACATAGCATTCTTACTTCCCCAAAGAGTTTTGCCTTTCATGCCGACAGTGATATCTGTATGTGCCACATCCCCACGGTTTTATCAGTTACATGGATTTGCTTTCTAATGTTTTCCCGACTTCACAGGAATAAAGTATATTTTGCAGTTCTTTGGTTTATCCATTAGTGTAACATTTTTCCTAATGTTTTTAAATATGCTTTGCCCACATATATGTGGGGACTTCTCAATGAACTTTTTCTCCAGGGACAGATATTGAACTTTGGGGGTTGATTTTTCATTCAGTAGAAATTTTACAGTTTTCTGTAGTCGAATCTGTCAATATTCTCCTTTGTTGTTTCTCTTTGAGAGAAACCTTTTAAAACATTAAAATCACCCATATTTTAAATACGGAAGAGGCAGTGTGATGTGACTGTATGTTAGATCTTGACCTTATGGAGAGCAAGTTGAAAAGATAACTTAAAAAGTGCTCAGGAATGAGCATGAGGTGGAAATGTCAACACCAACACCGGCCTTGCAGTCACACGCTGTGCGCACTTTCCTGAGATAATTGTTTTGCCTTCCTTTCGTTTTGTCACAGGATCCTCCATAGTTTCTGTGTGCCGCATAGGGTAGCTCTTTGCCAGGAGCTTAGGCAGTGTGCAAGGGCTGAAACAGAGTTGGAACTTCCACCACGACACCGACCGCATCGGTATTTATTTCGAGCACTGATTATTTATTTTGAGCAGTAACCTAGTAGGTAGGAAGCACCGCAAGGACATCGCCTTTTGTGTAATTCTGCATTTGATTTTGAATTGCCAACAAAAAAGTGAAATCTTTTCACATACTTGCTCACCCTTGTCATGGGGCCAGAGGACCTTTAGGAAGCATTTTCTTCTCTCTGAGACACACACAGAGAAGTAGAAAGAGCAGTTTCCACATGAACTACTTACTTGGCACTGATAGCAGTTTCATTTTGAAGCACAACGCCTTGGATGCAGCCAGCGCCGGCCACTCTCCACCTTTGCCAAAGGAATATAATAAGGATGTTGAAGATAAGCAGCGCAGAACTCGCGTCCTTTAGAAATGTACTGTCTCTTTTCCCTTGGGGTTACATTCCTATTTCAGATCTGCATATTTAACTTGTTAAAGTATTTAAGAGTGTTTCCTATTTTCTTTCAGTCTTTACAGAAAAGTACTGTACAGCTAACCATGTGGATAAGCTCCCTGGCCCAAGAGACTGGGTGCAGATTCTGCAGGATCAAATCAAACTGGCCAGAAGAAGGTTAAAAAGAGGCTCAGGTAGGAATAAGGTGCAACCGATTATTGCAGAAGCATTTCATTGAATTCTTAGACTTTATGAAGTACAATACTTTGCTCTCGGGTATCCCAGTGTCTTTTGAAAGAGACGCTTTATATGACATCCCGTGGTTTGCTGTCTTCGGGTCTTATTCAAATGAATTTTGAAATTCTTCTTAAAACTAAAGAGTAAAAATTATGTCAGGCCGCTTGGTTTGAGTAGTACAAGTGATAAAAAAATAGCTAAGCTTATCTGCAGTGTGATGCGTCTGTGCACAAAAACTGAGCCCCCTTTTGCGGTTTGTTTCTATTTGCCTGTCGATTTTTGTTTGTTTGTATCAGCATGACTTTATAAAAGTACAGATTACGCAAGGTAAAAAAAATTGATCAGAAACACCACATCAAATAGAAAGAGATTTTAAGCTGTGTGTTTGTGTGTGTGTGTGTGTGTGTGTGTGTGTGTAAAATTCTGAGCTTGGCAATTCTGGTGTTATTCTTCCAGGAAAAGTGAACACCAGTTGAATTGTGACTGTTTAGATTTTGTCATTTGAAGTCTCATGTTTCCCAAAGTGACAGTGGGCCAGTTGACTAGTGAAGAATCCCTTTGCAGTCAGTTTTCTCCCATCACATATCAATAATTATCTCTAGGAAGCCATAAACCTCTGTTTTAAATTTTAAATGTAATTTAAAAATTAAAATTTTAAATGTAAGTTAGTGTAGCCATTATGGAAAACAGTATGGAAGTTCTTTAAAAATTAAAAATAGAACTAGCATATGATCCAGAACCCACCCAGCAGTTGGGTTCATATTCAGAGGAAAGGAAATCAGTCTGTCAACGAAATATCTATTACCCTCATGTTCACAGAAACACTGTCCCCAGCAGCCAGGGCACGGAGTCACCCAGGTGCCCACCAGCAAAATGGAGGAAAGGAATGCAGTCTGTATACATGGTGGACTGTAAAAAGAAGAAAATCTGGTCATTTGTGACAACATGGGTGAACCTAGAGGAGGTTATATTAAATAAAATAAATGTGGTACAGAAGGACAGATTCTGTATGATGTCACTTACATATAGAATCTACGAAAGTGGGCGGTGCCTGTGGCTCAATGGGTATGGCGCCGGCCCCATAAACAGAGGGTGGAGGGTTCGAACCTGACCCCAGCCAAACTGCAACAAAAAATAGCTGGGCGCTGTGGCAGGCGCCTATAGTCCCAGCTACTTGGGAGGCTGAGGCAAGAGAATCACCTAATCCCAGGAGTTGGAGGTTGCTGTGAGCTGTGATGACACAGCACTCTACTGAGGGTGATAAAGTGAGACTTTGTCTTTTTTTTTGAGACTCTGTCTCTTAAAAAAAAAAAAAGAATATAGAATCTACGAAAGTGGAACTTAGAGAAGCAGAGAGTGGAATGGTACCTACTAGGGTCAAAGAATATAAAATCTGAGTCAGACAGGAGGAATAGTTCAGGGGACAACTCTTTTGTGCAGTGTGGGGGTTACAATCAATAATAATGTTCATTTGAAAATAGTTAAGAGAGCAGATTTTAAGTATTTTTTTGTCACAAGAAAAGTGATGAGCATATGAAGTATGTTAATTGTTTGTTGGACCATTTCATAACTATACATATTTCAAAACATGTTGTACACCATAAACGTATGTAGTTTTTATTTGTCAGTAAAATAAATAAATGCAATGAAAATAATCAAACATCAAGACACCTGGTGTCTGAGCTTCTAAGGGTGGTGCGTGAGACAATTTGGGAGAAGGACTTCAGCGCTGAAACGTGTGTTCTGGATGTGAAGAGGTCCGTGAGGTCAGGGCTAGGAAACGTGTGAGACTGTCTCCACCCCAGTCCAGTCTGTGCTGCTGTGATGGAATAACATAGGCCGGGTTGTTTATAATGAACAGAATCGTGTAGGTTCACAGTGCAGGAGGCAGGAAGTCCAGGATTAAGGGTTGCATCTGCTTAGGGTGCCAGTCCCATGGCAGAAGGGCAAAGAAAGGGCAAGAGAGGGAGAAAAGGAACTGAACCTGCCTTTTGTAACAAACCCGCTCCTGCAGTAACAAACCCATCCTCGCTGTAAGTTTGTGACTCTGTCTCGGGCCGCAGAGCCCTGACTTGGCCTACTCGCCTCTCATTAGGCCCCACCTACTAATGTTGCACTGAGGGTTAAGTTTCCCACTTGTGTTTTTGGGAGGAGGACATATTGAAGACATAGCATTCCACTCCTGGCCCCCAAGATGTATTTCCTTGTCAGATGCAAAATACATGCATTCCATCGCAACAGCCCCAAAATTAAAACTTGTTCTGGCACCAACTGAAAAGTCCAGAGTCCCATCTAACTCAGATGTGGGCAGGACTCAAGGCAGGATTCGTCCTGAGGCACATTCCCTGTCGGTATGAGCCAGCAGATCATGTGGGACAGCCTCCCCGGGGAGCAACAGGAAATGAGAAGGGAGCCGCAGATCTCAAGTAAGTCCAAGACCCAGCAGGGCAAACAGCATTAAATCTTAAAGCTAGAGGAGACTCCTGTCCTGCCTTCTGGGCTCATTGTGATGGGCTTGCTGCCACCAAGGCCTCTGGCAGCCCTGACGCAGCCCCGGGCAGCTCCCCCTGCACCCAGCCAAGGAAGTGCAGTTTCAGTGTTGGTCTTCTGGCGCCTTCCCCGTGCTTTGTGTTTTATACACAAGCACCTGTCCCTCCTGTTGTCCACTGCTGAGACCAGTTACTGTAAGTTCTGGTGTCTGGCCCTCTCCCTTCCCTCCAGCAGACACAGGCACACTGGCCAGGGAACACATTCCTTAACCTTCTCCCCTTTCTATTAAAAATTCACATCACAAGTGCTCAGCTCTTCCCATATTCACATATTTCTATAGAACCCAAACATGCATTCCATCCCAATAGCCCCAAAGCCGCCTCCTCCCGCCCTCTCAGATCAGAATATGACGCAGGACATCCTAACTTCTGTTGCAGTTTTTTTGTTTTTATTTTTGGCTGGGGCTGGGTTTGAACCCGCCACCTGCAGTATATGGGGCCAGCGCCCTACTCCTTGAGCCACGGACTCTGCCCCAGGACATCCTAACTTCTGACCATTTGCTCGGGTCATCTGCCTGGAAGTCTGTGATAGGCACCTGGACCCTTCCCTTCCGCATTTCCAGCAGGTTCTATTTGCGAATGAGAAACAGAAGGCGCTTGTAAGACCAAACCAACCCTGGCAGGCAGGGTTGCACATCAGCAGTGACCTGCCAAATAGAGTTTGTCTCCCAGTTTTGTCAAATGCTGTTAGATACTGTTCTCCCAGAGCAGCGCTGGCGTGGGCCCCTCGCACACTGAAACCAGAGCCACTTGCGTTCCCCTAGTGATGCTGATAGGAACTGAGAGGTCTGGATCAATAACGTGACTTGCACTGGGGCTTTTTGTCTTGATTATGTTCAGTCTAAATGATAACATAGACGGTGGCTCATAGCTACTGCACAACTTCAACCTTATGTATCTGGTTGGCTCCAGGTGTAGACTCTGCCTGGGCAAACTCATCACCCAGCAGCTTAGGGAAGTCTGCACTTCCCCACACAGATCTGCAAGGCAGTTACCAGAACCCAAACAGAAATTCATTTGGGGCTCTCATCACACATAATAATTTTTTTTCTGTAACTGTAATGATTCTTGATTTCCTCAGAGATGAAATCACTATTTTTTATTTGCGTTAGATCTCAGAGTAAAGATGTCACTGCTATTACATTTTTATTGGACTTAGTCTTTTCCAAATTTCGCAAGTTGATTGTCACCAGGGAAGAAATTTTGTGAGCTTGTTGTTACAGATAGATGTTATAATTGAATGTGAATTTCACAGCACTGTTCTTTATCCATGTCTCTGGGCCTCTGTTCACACCGGTGGTACACACTAATTTGTGGATAATGTATGTGTGTATATATTTGGTTATATGTATTCCATTCTTACTAAAGCACATAATTGCATACTTCCATTTTTTTTTTTAAGTGATGATAGCTGATTTATTTAAGGAAGATCAGTTTATCCCCCAAAACTGATTTTTTTTTTTTTTTTTTTTTTTTCTGAGACAGAGTCTCACTATGTCGCCCTCAGTAGAGTGCTGTGGCATCACAGTTCAATCTCAAACTCTTGGGTTTAAGCTGTTCTCATGCTTCAGCCTTTCCAGTATCTGGGACTACAGGTGCCCGATACAACGCCCAGCTGTTTTTTTTTTGTTGCAGTTGTCATTGTTGTTTAGCTGGCCCGGAGGGGGTTCAAACCCACCAGCTCCAGTGTATGTGACCAGCGCCCTAGCCACTGAGCCCCCAAACTGATTTTTGTTACAACTAAATGAAAAGCAGTTAAACAATTAATTTTATTTATTTATTTATTTTTAATTTTCTGAAAATTTTCTTAGGCAATTTTTCAAATATACAGTACAGCCGAAAAAATTATACAGTACCCACCGCATACATTTAATTTTCTTCTTCTTCACATATAGGGAATTTGTTCATAGGGAGGCCACAAGTTTCACGTGGCCTCGTTGCAGTCACCCCAGATTCCTGTTGGGTGTGTTATAAACAGAGGAGCCGTTCTTTAGGCCCCCTGCTCTGAGCATACCCCCAATTCATTTTAAAGTATAAAATGAAGTGAAACTTGAAGATTTAAAAATTAGCTCCTAATAATACATGTGGTAAGTCTGGACAGAACCAGTTCACACTGTTGGTGTTCTCACTTGCTAGCTCTGTTGCCCAGGTGAATTTCATAACCTCTCCATATCTTAGTTTCCTCAGCTGTCACAGTGGGCATAACAGTAGAGCCACTTCCTAGGGCTTTCTGAGGGTTAAATGACTCATGGCATGGAAGGTGCACTTAAATGGGAGGGGCTGTTACTGTTGTTATCACTGAAGAGTTCTAGGCAACTGGAGATCTGAAATGCAGATCATGGTTCTAATTCTCTCAAACCAACTAGAAGAAAGTAATGTCTTCTAAATGTAAAAATAACATGTTTATTACTTTTAACATATAAAATAATTTTTAAAAGCTAAAGAACAAAATTTAAAATCCTTAAACCTTTCATCCAGAGGAAAACACAGTTAGCATTTTTTTTTTATTATTTATTTATTTTTTTTTAGAGTCTCACTTTGTCACCCTCAGTAGAGTGCCGTGGCGTCACAGCTCACAGGAACCTCCAGCACTTGGGCTTAGGTGATTCTCTTGCCTCAGCCCCCGAATAGCTGGGACCACAGGCACCCGCCACAACGCCTGGCTACACAGTTAGTATTTTAGTATATCCTGTGTTTTTTCTATGAACATGTTAACAAAATCATGCCATTCATCCTCTTATTTGGCTCGAATATTTTTATGTCACTAAATACTCACCTACAAAATCATCTTTAGTGGTTTCTGATCTTCTTCACCCTAAATTGGAATATTCCATCTTCTCTCAAGAGTTTTCTCTGTGGTGAATCTGAGAGGTCTGCAGACAGGGGAGCCTTTCACCCATGCCACCGTGTACCCATCTGAGGACAGGATGTTAGGGGATGGATGAGAGGTGGGAATCTTTTGAGTGTTTCTAGCTATATCTAAGCACCAACTGTATATAAAGCAACAGGAATAAAAGAACATTGTATTAGTTTTGCATTCTACCAGTCAGCACCAATGGCAGCCCTCACTGGTCTGGCCTCACAAGGTGTCCCCACACACACATGTGCAGTCCACAGGGGACTTTCAAAGGGGCCCACTGACCCTGGGACATAGATGGCCCCACGAAAGTCATCCCAGTGACCATAATACAATGTCCTCCCCACCCCCAGCAGGGCAGGGAGACTTACAAGGCCATCAGCTATCAGGAGGTGTATGGAGAGCTTCTTTTTGGCATTAACAGAAGAGAGTTTGTGACTGAAGGATGTACCTTTGGAAAAGATACTTACCAGAGATAAGCAAAGGTTTGCATTTTAGAACATAAAAATAGGGGCCAGGTGCAGTGGCTCACACCTGTGATCCTAGTGCTCTGGGAGCCCGAGGCAGGTGGATTGCTTGAGCTCAGGAATTCAAGACCAGCCTAAGCAAGAGACCCCATCTCTAAAAATAGCCGGGCATTGTGGTGGGCACCGGTAGTCCCAGCTACTCGGGAGGCCAAGGCAAGAGAATCCCTTGAGCCCGAGATTTTGAGGTTGCTGTAGCTGTGACACAACGTCACTCTACCCAGGGTGCCAGAGTGAGGCTCTGTCTCAAAAAAAAAAAAAAAACATAGAAGTGAAGAATCTCTGTTCCTTCTTCATGATTTTCTTCATGACTGAATTGATGCCAAAGTTAGATTGGCAGCTCTATGAGCTGAAGTTTCGCTCATCTCCAAAATGGTTCATTTTGAAGATTTCCGTAGGCTGCCCCCAGGAAATGGCTCTGGGGATAACCCATGCAGCTCGGCCTTGGAAGTTAACTGCGCTGAGTGCCTTCCATGACCACATTTAGACAGTTCATTCCAGATGCTGCTTGGATATTTAAGCCTATGTAAATAAGTGAATATGAACTATAATCATCAATGATCAATAAAATAAGGTTCATAAGATTTTTTAAGTTTTTAATTGCTTGAAAGAATCACAAGCAGGGAAAAAAAATTTTAATAAAAATAAAAATGCTTTCATACAGGAAATGGTTTTTATATCATTATCATCAAAAACTATTTAATTTAAATGATGGTACTAAAATCTGTACTGTGAACCAACATTACTACTGAAAGGGAGGGAAAAGGTAAGAACCGTTACGTGCACTGGAGTTTTTTTAATTGTGTTACTGTTTTCAGCAAAATGAATGAGCTCCCTGAATCTAACGAGATTTGTGTTTTATGTGTGTACCCAGCAGAGGCAGCTGACGGTGATGAAAGACTGGACGGCATTTCCCTACCACCAATAGGTAAATAAAATGTATTTACATTCTCACCACCCACTGGAAATCACAGCACACACAGATATTTGCACTGAAAATACTTTTAACACTAGGGACGCAGATTCTGGAGCAGACTGCTCCTGCAACAGCCCCAGAACCCGAGGATCCGCAGCTTCTCAAGGCCTCATGTTCAGGGATATTTTTCACATTGAATGCAAAAAAAACATGAAAAGCTACCTTTTTCTTGCCCTCTGTCTTATATTCATAGAAGTCTCAGAAAAGAAAATCTTAGGAACTAAGTATCACAACATTTTGCCTCTCCAAACCTTTGAACGTTAGAAAATATCTTAATGTGAACTGAGATTTCACTTTAGAACAGGGATCACCAATTTTGTCTGGTCAAATTCATCTACCCTGTCCTCTCCCCACCTCCTCCGAAAGGCCTTGGAGCCTCAAGCAGTTGGTCATAGGACACCCACTGAATATTGCTTTAACCGAGTCACAGAATGGTGAATACTGGTTTTAACCCAGCGCATCCATCCAGCCGGCATGGCAGGTTCCCAGTGTTATGACCAGATCAGCCACGTGCGGCCTCGCGTTGAAGCATTTGCTGCACGCTGCTGGGTTTAGCCACGGGCACAATTCTGACCTCCCATTATTTGACTTTCAAGTAATGCCCCTGACCCTGGCCTCCTGCCTGTGTACTAGCTCATACCTGAGAGCCAGAGGGGGAGGCGTCTGATCAGTGAGCCATGTGTTGGGCAATTTAGTCCCTTAGTTGGTCTCAGGACTGTTGACGTCCCTCAACAGAATACTAGAAAACCCAGACACCCCAAGAAATCACTAACCGAAAAAGCTCAACTCATGTTTTTTCCTCTAGATTTGGAGGGGTGGGGGTAAGTTTTTAATAAAATCCAGCAAGTATTAGTATTAGCAGTATCCATTGGGCGTGGGAACTGCCCTAGCTTGTTTGTTCTTTGATATAACAGACCCCAAAATGGCAACAAAAGCCAAGTCTGTAGGTGCAGGCAGGCATGTGTTAGTGAACTTAGGGGCGACAAGAGTCTCCTCATGTGTGTGACACCTTGAGTAGCTAAGCAGCAGATGGATGGACAATAAATGAAACGAGCCACATAGTGCAAAAAGGACCTGCTTACTATACCAAGTTCTCACCACGTATGGTCATTGTATAAAAGGAATTTCTCTTCTTGTTTGGCTATAGTTCCATGTTTGTGAATTAAGAGAATTGAAACATGTGATCTCTGTTGTTCCTTCCCAATCTGTCATTCTCTGGGCGTCAGAGCAACTCCTATCAGCTGTATTCTTATCACCCCTGGCACGGTCCCCTTGAAATACGGGGTGCATGAACTACGGATCATAAAATGAAAGTGGGTGTTCGGGGGCCCCTGGAGGAGCACGGTACTTTCTAGTTGTGCTTCTGGGGTCTACACTACCTGTGCTCTCTGTGTCCTGTGACGATGGGCTTTGTTTCATTGTTTGAAAGCCATTCTCCTGGATGTAATACCTCTGCATTTTCCTGTGTGAACACAGAGGTGAAAAAGTTTCAGATGAGAAAATTGATCACAAGCGATGCTAGAAGAGCCTTGGGGAACTGAAAAACAATTTCAGGGAATCTGAGACTGAGAAGGAACTTGAGAGATCCTCTAGCCCCATCCTTTCTTTTTATCCAGTCCTTTTATTTTACAGGGAAAAAAGCCTGAGGCCCAGAGACACTAAATGACTTTCCCAAGGTCTCACAGCTGGTCGATGGCCTGGCCAGGGCCCAGCTCCCGCAACACCCAGCCATGGCACCGTATAGCTCTCTTATACCCAGGCCAAAGCCAGCTTTTCTCTGCATGTTTGTCAAAGATTCTGAGATGATGGATGTACTGATCCCTTTAGGATCCCATTTCAGTGTCTCAGTCTTCACAGTTAGAATGTTCGTCGTTTAATCTGCCTGAAGTTCTCTGCAGTGTAAGCTCATTTATTCGAGTCCTTTTTCAAATTTTTCCCAAGGCTGGGATGTCATGATGAAGAAAGCAGTAGACCGCCACTGCAGGCCTTTTCTCTAGACTGCTCATAGATATTTGACAAAAATTGCTAAACAGCATGATAAATAAAAATGTTTATCGTTTAGAAAAGGGGAGAAGTCGTCACAGGTTGGTGCTGAAACTTTGCAGTAATAAAATTAAATAATCCTGATAGTTTAGCATGCCTCTTAATTGCCTCTCTACAGTAAAATCCCCTGTCTGGTTGGCTTCTTTGAGTGTGCTGCTGCTAACACCTGCTCCTTACCTGTGCCCCAGTTAAGGCTGTCCGGGTGGTGAATTCCTCCTCTCTTGCATATGTAGCTTCATCCTTGAACTTGAACCTCACTAGTTCAAATTCCTGAAGCACCCACAAAAGACCTTCATTATCTCATTTATCTGAGCTGGCAACAGTTGGTCCTTTTAAAGAGTCCACAATGTCTTAATACCTTTTAAAGGCCATTTTCCCTTCCAAATTTGTATGTTACAGAAGGGCAGAGGAAGGGCTGTAAGCCCCTCGGTGATTCTGTGACCAAAAAGTGGCCAGGGCAGGTTTACAGTCAGATGGTCAAATAGCGTTCGTTTTGATCCATTAGGTTTAAGCCACTTTCTACTGTTAAGCTTTAGCAAAAACATATATAGATTCTGTAGTGGAGAAACATGTTTTCTTAATTTATTTTCCCTCAACCATGTTCACTAAGCCTTTCTGAGCTGCTAGCAGGAGCCAGCGCTGTGTTGGGTTCTGGTATCCAAAGTGCCCACCCTGGGACTAGCAGGAGAGGCAGAAGCAGTTCCATAAAAGCTGCAGCCAGGTGTGCAGAGAGTGCCTGCGTGACCAAGAAAAGACACCCAGGAACTGGGAGCAATTTGCATTTTGAAAGTATAGGGAAAGTGAAATCGAAACAGTGCTGTCTAAAATTTAAAATAGGGCTTCTGAATTCGAAATAAAGTGATGTTCATCTGGGCTTAGAAATTATTGCCACAAATTGCCATTCTTTACATACTTTTCTTTTTAAAAATTAATAAAGAAAGGGCAGCGCCTGTGGGTCAAAGGGGTAGGGCACCAGCCCCATATGCCGGAGGTGGTGCGTTCAAACCCAGCCCCGGCCAAAAAAAAATTAATAAAGAAAAGTATACTGAATTGGAAAAAAAAAAAAGAAAAGAATAAGGACTAACATTTAAATTGATTTTGCCACCAGAGACAACCATTATTGGATTATTTGTCCCATACTTTCTCCATATTTATTTTATTAAAATTTATACAATGGAGATCAAATTCACCGAGTTTTGTTTCCCAAGTTTTTGTCTTTTACCTAACAAGCATTTCTCATTGGATTATAAGTCTTCATATGCATTATTTTAAAAGCTGCATGGTAATTTATTTTGTGGGTGACTCATATTTTATCTAGCCATTTTCTCTTACGGGACAGTATCTGAGCATATCGTAACAATAACACACATTTGTGGCTTTTCAAAAAAAAATCATTACAAATTTCTGTTCCTACAGTTGTTCATTTAGTACAAGTAAAGCCTTGGCTTCCAACTTAGTGACTTAATTCTGAGACACAGGCACGTCCCAGTGTGTTCTTGCTTGTCTAGAGCACCCAGCTCCAGCCGTGTCCGTGCCGCAGAAAAGTGTACAGCTGTTCCTTAGGGAAGCGTCTCCCCCCCTTCATTCTCTTGTCTCTGTTGTAGGTAATATATTTGACACCAGGAGAGAAAGCACGGAAGACACAGAACCAGGTTTCATTGCCTAGACTTTCACGTTAGTGACGTTGTTCAGTAGCCTGTGTCACATGTAGTGGTTCAGGTTCCTGCAAAGTATGGGTGTTCCGTGAAGTTGACCCGTCACGTTCGAAAAGTTTCATGTGTTTTGTTTGTAATATGTGATAATCAAGCCTCCGCTTCGGTATAAGATTTTTAAAAATCATTTTTAGAGTTGATTTGTTACCCTTTAAAAGTCCAACGTGAGATCCAGTGAGTTCGTTGTTCGTTATGAAGAAGAGGTTCTCTGGTCCCTGTTTTTATCCAACACCTCAATGTGAATATATAGAGCCTTGAAGCGTATTTATTTTCATGTAAATTGCTTGCTGTGGTATAAAGGAGCATGGCTCTTTCCCAGTGCCCAGAGAGCAGTTGTGAAGGCCTAAATTAATCACCCTTTCATCAGCTTAGAAGATGGGAAAGTTGTCTGGGGAGACAGGAGAGTTCTGACCTATTAGGTGACATTATTTATGACATCGTTGCCCCTCCCCCCCCGCCCCTCGCCACATAGCCATTTGTAACTAAGTGAATTTTTAGGAAAGACAAATGTTTCACCTAAGTTATAGCAACACAATGACAAATTAATTAAAAGGGAAAAAACTCAGAGTCATCAGTTATCTCCACGATGTCTGACTACCATTTCAGCAGGTGCTTTTAACTGAGTGGTCCAGGGTTGTGTGGTGACTGGCCACAGAGGTTCTTGGTATTCCATAGCTTATATGGTTCCAAGTAGACTTGCCCTCCACTTTACGTAAAACCAATGTATGAAAATCTGGATTTATTTTAAAGAGATACCTTGCCTTGTGGGTGGGGACATGTTTTACAGAAATATTTATTCTAGATTTCTTTTTCTGTAAGATGGTGAATTTCAAATACCATGCTACCTAGAAATACTGGACTTACACCTCACTTATTGTATAAAGCAAATTGCCTTGAATGTTTGACACTTGACCAAAGGCCAGAAGTTGGCATGATGGACGGTGGAGCCACCAGGCCCAGGGGTCAGGACTACTGTGCCAGCAGTTTAACACCTTCCCCTGGCTCTGATTTTCTCAAACAGAATGTTAGAGATACAAGTTACTGGAGAGGCCCTTCTGTTGGGGAAGTGGGGGCAGGGTGAGGACAGGTGATTGCTTGGGGCCAGTTAACCCTTCAGTGGCCACCCTGGGTAGAGGCGGAATTTCCTTACTACCCTGTCCAAGGTGTCTGATCACACCGAGAAAGGATACCTAGAGCTAGGAGTGTGCCTGGGGCAGATCAGTATTCCACTAGACCACCTAATCCACTGAGGAAGATGTGAGGCATCCCCACAATGTGACAAAAGAACCGATTTCAGGTATGGCTTGTGGAAACAGTCTAATGACTAGACAGGTTACGTCTCGTCTATTCATGTGTCTCTTATTTTTCTCCTTTTTGAAGCTACAAGGAAGGTTCAGAGGAATTATTCTCATGCTGTCTTTTAGCCTTTTCCACGTCTGGCCAATAAGTAACCTTCTCCTGAAACCAGTCCCACTGTTCCATCCAGTGGTCTGATGAATTTGAAGTACTTCAAACCAGGGCTGTTGTTTCTTTCCAGCGTATGTTTTAAAATTTGTCTACAGCCTCCCAGAAGGAAATATTTCCCTGAGGAATAGAAAAGATTAATTAGTGACCTTTCTCTCTGTTAAAATATGATGAATATGTTGCTAGTAAAGGTAAAAACATTTACTTACAGCTGTGGGTCTGTTAAATGTGCACCCCGAACCTTCCAAAGCACTTCCTTCCAAGGCTGGGCCACAGCTTGGAGTTTCCAATACTTGAGGGGTGAGAAATGTTCAACTCACAGATAATGTGCAATGGATCCACAAATTGGAAATACACATCAAAACCACAACAGTAAAATCATATTTTATAAATCGAGATTGTATTTGTGTTTACTTACTATGACTACTATTCAGACTTTATTCAGAAATCCTTTTTATAGGCTTTCTTAGCAAAAATAAATAAATAAATTCCATTATCTATGGATAACGTCGCAATCTTCTATATATATGTTTTATTAATGTGTAAATATTTAGATTTTTTTAAAATTACTATGTTCTTTAAAAAAGAATTCAGCGCAAGGCTAGTTGTGAAAATGGTGTATAACATTGTGTTGTGATATCAACTCCCAAGAGGCTCTTTTCGTCCATTCTGGAAGAATACAATAAATTACTTTAATTGAACACACGTGTGTCTTGCCTGTGTGCCAGTCGTCCTGTGTTTATAAGACAAGTTAATGCTGTTCATTAGCTACAAGGTATTTATTAATACTCTGGTGATCTTCCACAGGAGTTATATCTCCTTATGAAGTCAACTTTTAAAAATAAAATCGCTGCCAGCATGTCTTCAATGTCTTCAAATGCTGGGAAGTCGCAGGTTCTATCTGGCGGTTAGATCAATGGCCACAGCGAGTCCCACAGAAACACTTGAGCGTTAAGTACTGAGATGCTCGAAGCCTAATTTTAAATGAATTAAGGTAGCTATATAATCTTCACTTAAAAGGTTAAGCCCTGCTTCTATGGAAACAACACATCTGAAGGGCAAATCAATCTTCCCTGATGCAAAGTGGCCGCTGCAACATCATTGCTCTCTTCCCCCTCTTTGAACACAGGGCGGCGCTGCACCCCACCAGCCCACCTCTCACCCGCTGGAATCCAGCTCCGTCAGGTCTGCCTCTGGCACCCTTGTGTTGGCTGCCATGAGGAGAGCTGGGCAAGGGCTGCAGGGTGAGCCCACTCCAGCCCTCCCCTCCTGTCACCACGTCCCCTAGCTTTGTGGGACCCCTGTGCCTTTGAAATTGCTTATAAGGGGCCTGCATCAGCCTGTCTGGCTGGAGGCCACTGATACGCCCTTGACCCCACACATTGGCTGGGATCTGTGCTTCGCTGTGGGTAGGCTGGGAACAACTGAAAAGCCTTCCCAATCTCATGGTAAGGGGACCCTTTTTTGCCACTAGAGGCTTTTCTGGAAGGGGACACCAGCACACCTGTCCTAGATGTGAGCCCTTCTGTAAGAGTGGCCCCAAGAAGTGACAGGGGACACAGCTGGCTCTTCCCTGGCTGCCTGCATGCTCAGCTCCACCATTTCTTGGACACAAAGGGCCAGACATGGTGGTTCAGAGCGACCAGGGCTGGGAATGAAGGGACAGAGGTTGAGAGTGAGCCCAGCTCCCAGACCTGTATCATCCCAAGAGCTTAGAACCATGGTGTGGCCTCCAAAGCATTCAAAACAAAAAGTCTTGTTCAGATTCCTGTTTTGTACCCATCTGCTGGCTGATGTCAGGATCGCTCTCTGGGAGGGGGAGGATGGGAGCCAGGAGTCCCACCAAGAATCTCCTGGAAAAGGCCCCAGACTAGCAAAGCAGAGCCTGAGAAGGACTTAGCAAGCCCTGGAGGCTAGCTCAGGGTGGAGGAGGCAGGGGGCATCTGGTGGCTGGGGATCTGGGGGAGGGGGGTGTCATTTGCACTCATTAAGTTTAGGGAACACAAGGGGGGATCTGGAGGAAGAGGGCAGGTGAGCTCAGGTTCCGATGTTTTCAGTGAGCCCATGTGGTTTTAGGGGCACAGCGGTGAGCAGGTTGAAATCCCTGGTGCTGTGCCACAGGAAAAGGGACAGAGGCCGAATGCCACGGGGAGTAGACACAAGCCTGTGGATCCCTCACAGCCTGCCCAGAGAGGAGACTTGTCCCAGACCACCGGCAGTCACCATCTGCAGCAGCATCCATGTCTAACTCCGGCGTCAGCTGAACTTCACCACCAAGAGGGACTCATCCAGGCTCCATCCCGAACCGTCCAGTCTTTTACCTTTCATGTCCCTTACCACTCTCTAAAATTATCTTGCTTATTTATGTGTTCGATCATTATATGCTAGAATATGAGCCTCATGATATCAGAGGTCTTATCTGTGAAGCCCTGATGATTCCGGACCCTCCATGAAAACACTTTCAGGACTCTCCTCCTTCCCCTTGCCAAGTAAGAGTGGCCTGGCAGAAAGTTTCACCCAAGATTTCCACTCATGCAAAGCACAAAGACTGGTGGCCCGACCACAGTGAATTGTGGCCTCTCAGCACTCCCAGTTACAGAAGGTAACTCCCCTTCTCCCATCAGCCCAAAGACTGAGCCAGGTGTGTTTCAGCGTGGAGGAGCCGTGCACCCCTGCTGTGTTGGCACCAAGTGAGGGAAGGGCAGGGACAGTAGGCAGGTGGCTATACGGCGGCGGAACAGAACAAGCACCTTAGACTACACTCTTCCCCCTTACACATCCGTAGTCTTAGGTCACGAAGATGTCCCTTTCCTCTTGACACCCACCCACCATTCTTCATAGGTGGCAGAGAAACCCTGTCAGCAGATTGGGATTGGCAGAGATGCAGGCTGTGCTCCATGAGAATCTGGTGACACGAATGAGTCAGAGCAACACTTGGAACGTACCCAGATCTGTTGTATTTTGCAACCTCAAATGCATGAAATTGGTCACCCTCCCCCCAAATAACATAGACATGTGTATTTTGTGCACATGTATCTGTGGGTATTTATATATGTATGTGTGCGTTTATTGTTTATTTCCATTTTGTTACCAACAACATTAAAAGAATGTTTAAAAGCATGAAAGAAAGATCTAGAAGTGGATCCCAGCCGGAGCAGTGCCCAGTGTGCTTTACACACACTGCCGCTCGGCTTGATACCGAATGTCCCCTTCTCAATTGTTTTGTTTTTTGCCATTTTAAACTCTTCCCTGGAAACTAAGGACACTCGAAACTGAAACTTTGAAACTAAGCTACTTCAGATCAGTCCTTTAAACACTTTGCAAGAATGAGGCTGACACGAGCCTGTTAAATGGAAGCGTTGGTCAGAAACCAGTGTGCCTTTTTTTTTGTTTTTGAGTCTCACTCTGTTGCCCCAGGCTAAAGTGCTGTGGTGCCAGCCTAGCTCACAGCAACCTCACACTCCTGGGCTCAAGGGATCCTCCCGTCTCAACCTCCTGAGTAGCTAGGATTACAGGTGCCCAGCACAATATACACCTAATGTTTCTATTTTTAGTAGAGACAAGAATCAGCCTCTTGCTCAGGCTGATCTCGAACTCCTGAGGTCAAGCAGTCCACACACCTCAGCCTCCCAGAGTGCCAGGATTGCCAGTGTGAGCCACCCTTCCCAGCCCAAATTCAGCTTTCCTGACTTCCACTCTGCATACCCTCCAGCACAACACCTGCACATTCAGAAAGTGGAGGGCCCTCCATGTGAATGAGGAGTGAAAGTCAATTTTACAAGGGAGATAGAGCATCCTAAATTGTTCCGATGAAGTGTCAGCCTAATGGCATATTCTGTTAGGAAAACGGCTTTCTGCTATACTCTAGCAATGGAGGAAGAAAGCACGTTTCAACAGAGGGCCCTTACTCTGTGCACTGTAGAATAAAGTATCCTCCAAAAGTGATGAATTTCTAACCACTAGACAGGGAAAGTCAGAATGACTCAGTTAACAGCACCCACACGAAACGCGCTCTTCCCTAGTGTAGAAAGAACACTGCAACCTTGCTCCCTCCTCCTGGGAACTATTTCAGTGACTGGAACCCATCCTTTCCTCCGCTCCTGCCGCTCACAAATGCTCCCTAGCACATGGACCAGTAGCCAGGGGCAGCTGACTCTTGCTAAGACTTTGTGTTGGTTGCCACGATTATGTCATGTACCATTCAAGTGTGTTCATCCTGCTGGCCCCCAATGATGTCAGTGTTCCCTGGAAACAGTAACCACTGCCAGCCCTTCCCGGGCCTTGCTGTGAACATATTCTAAATTTTGGACTGTCCCCTACACACTGGTTGCTGGCCAGGACTCCACAGACACCATGATCGTGGTGTTCTGATAGCAGACAGGACAGCAGCAGACAGCTTCAGAAAATGAATACACTCTCAAGACCAAGCAGGGACCCAGTGACTTTGATGGTGGGAATGAGGTGGTGGAAGCTGACAAAGTTAGAATCCATTTGAAAGACGGAATGCAAGAGAAAAGCCCCCCCAAAAGCTTTTAAAAATGTGAGACTTGGGTGGTGCCTGTGGCTCAGTGGGTAGGGCACTGGCCCCCTATACTGAGGGTGATAGGTTCGAACCCAGCCCCAGCCATCTAAAACAGCAGTGGCAACTGCAACAAAGATAGCCAGGTGTTGTGGCAGGCACCTGTAGTCCAAGGTACTTGGGAGGCTGAGGCAAGAGAATCGCCCTAGCCCAAGAGCTGGAGGTTGCTGTGAGCGGTGATGCTACAGCACTCTACTGAGGGCAACAAGGTGAGACTCTGTCCCTCCCCCCCCAAAAGAATGTGAGACTTAGAAACTTAACTCTTCTTCTGCCACCCATAATCAAACATGTTATAAAACTGCAGACACTGACGCTGTGGGGGTGGTAAATAAATCAATAAAATAGAAGGGAAAGTTAGGAAGAACTCGCTTTGCCAGCACTTCTACTAAAAGTGGAACAATACAGAGAAGATGGCCATGGCATTGTGCAAGGATGACTCCTAATCGCATGCAACTGTAGCTAATAATAATGTATCATTTTACTTAAATTTGCTAAGAGAGTATATCTTAATTATTCTCACCACAAAAGAAAAAAAGTAAGTGAGGTGGTAGATATGTTAATTAGCTTGATTGTGATCATTTCTCTGTGTATATTATATCAAAAGATCACATTGTATGCCTTCAATATGTGTAATTTTATTTGTTACAAAAAAGGAAAGGAAAAACTAATCTAGGGTGGTACCTGTGGCTCAGTGAGTAGGGCACCAGGCCCATATATCAGGGGTGGCAGGTTCAAACCTGGCCCTGGCCAAACTGCAAACAATAAACAATAGTAATAATAATAAACTAATCTATATAAACCTGTATTAAAGGTGGTGTAATAATTAGCATAAACTATTTGAGTTTCTATAAAAAAGGGGCCCCAAAATAAAGTGGCTCAAGTGAAATACTAATTTTTTTTCTTTCTCTAATTCATAACAGCCAGGAGGTGGGTGAGAGAGGGGCAGCTCTGCTCCATGAGGTCCTGCAGAAACCCAGTTCCATCCATCCTGCCGTTCTGCCACATTACTCCTGTCCCAGTTGTTAAAGCTGGTGGGTCTGTATTTAAGCCTGTGGGAAGGGGAAGAGATTACTGGAGGGGGAGCAATTTCCTTAGGAAAACCTCATCTAAGGATTACTCACATCGCTTCTGTTTACATGCCATCAGCTAAAACTCAACCAAATAGCATTAACAGCAGTAAGGATATGTAGTCTTTTCTCTGGTTAGCCACGTGCCTAGCCCAGACGTTGATGCTATTTCTCTGAG
Source organism: Loris lydekkerianus (assembly GCA_963574355.1). Classification (NCBI taxonomy): domain Eukaryota; kingdom Metazoa; phylum Chordata; class Mammalia; order Primates; family Lorisidae; genus Loris; species Loris lydekkerianus. Next base: position 51,922 of record CAUYPK010110902.1, on the reverse strand, counting down.
AAGAGGGAGAATGCACATTGGCGACTGTCATTGATATCACAAGTACCACTTCAATTGGTGGGAAAAGGATGAATTATTTAATATAGTGTCACAGGAAACTGGCTAGACACATATAGAAATAAGGTTAGATGGCTCCGCTTCTGTGGCTCAAGCAGCTAAGGCGCCAGCCACATACACCTGAGCTGGCGGGTTGAAATCCAGCCTGGGCCCGCCAAACAACAATGACAGCTGCAACCAAAAATTAGCCGGGCATTGTGGCAGGTGCCTGTAGTCCCAGTTACTCTGGAGGTGGAGGCAGGAGAATCTCTTGAGCCCAGGAGTTGGAGGTTGCTGTTAGCTGATACCACGGCACTCTACCCAGGGCGACAGCTTGAGGCTCTGTCTAAAAAAAAAGAAAGAAGGTTAGACTTACACAAAACAGATCATAGGCCTAAGTATAAGACCTAAAATGAGAAAAATAAAAGAAAACATAGAATTAATCTTCATGCTCTTAGACATAACAGCAAGTGATGAAAAAAACAATAGATAATTTGGACAAAAATAGAAATGAAAAACTTCTGTGCTTCAAAGGACACTAGAAAAAGGAAAAGGGGACTCACAGAATGGGAGAACATACCTGCAGATCGTAAATCTGATAAGAGAATTACATCCAGAATATGTAAGGAACTTATATAACTCAAAAAGATGAGTAACCCAGCTTAAAAATGGGCGAAAGACTGGAACAGACTTTGCTCCAAAGGAGATGTGCCAGTGGCCGAGAAGGCAATGAACAGATGAAAAGATGCTCAACGTCACTAGTCATCAGTCAGCTGCGAATCAAAATCTGGACTCGACAGGGTGGCTCAAATGGCAAGTTCTGACGAGATCGTGGAGAAACTGGAACCCCCTCATACCCTGCTGGTGGGAAAGTAACATGGTGCAGGCTCTTTGGAAAACAGCTTGGCAGTTTCCCAAGAAGTCAAACACGGAGTACTATATAACCTGCAGTTGCACTCCCAAATATAATACAATATGTACCCAAGAGAATTGAAAACGTACAGCTACAGAAAGATTTACTTTGGGGAGGTTTTTCAGACAGAGTTTCACTCTGTCCCCCCAGGGTAGAGAGCTGTGGCGTCATAGCTCACAGCTACCTCAAACTCCTGGGCTCAAGCGATCCTCCTGCCTCAGCCTCCCAAGTAGTTGGGATAACAAGCACCCTCCACAACGCCCAGCTAGTTTTTCTATAGAGATGGGGGACTCGCTCTTGCTCAGGCTGGTCTCGAACTCCTGAGTTCAAGTGATCCACCCACCTCGCCCTCCCAGAGTGCTGGGATTGCAAGTATGAGCCACAGTGCCCAGTCCCACAGAAACAGTTGTGCATGAGTTTTCAGAGCAATGTGATTTGTGACAGCCAAAGGCTGGAAACAACTCAGTTGCCCACCCGATGATGAATGAACAGAGACCAATGGGGGTATATCCCAGCCCTGGAATATCATTCAGCAATAAAAGGCAATTAAGTATCGATACATGCTAACATGGGTGAACCTTGAAAACATTATGCAAAGCAAAAGAAGCCAGACACAAAGACCATCTAGTCCATGATCCTATTTATAAGAACTGTCCGGAGTAGACAGATCCCTAGAGATGGCAATTTATGGCTGCCAGGCGCAGGCAAAGAGCAGCGCTGGGAGTGAGTGCTGGTGGGGGCTGCACTTTTCTGTGGAATGATTAAAATGTTCTAAAATTAGTGGTGATGGTTACACAACTCTGCAAATGCATTCAGTCCACTAAATTATACACTTTAGAAGAGCAAGTTTTATGATATGTGAATTCTACCTCAATAAAGCTGTTATAAAAATAATAATATAGTTGGGTAGCACCCGTGGCTCAAAGGAGTAAAGCACCCGCCCCATATGCTGGAGGAGGCGGGTTCAAACCCAGCCCTGGCCAAAAACTGCAAAAAAATAACCATAATACTATAGTTAAGCCTCCCCTACCTTACTCTATATATGGCCATTAATTCTAGATGTTGCAAGGATTTAAGTAAAATAAATAAACTAGTTTGGTCTGAGTGTATCAGACAATCAACAAAATTGGGAACTTGGAGGATGGCGATGACTTTGGAAGGCTCTGTGGGGGAGGGGCTTGAAGGATGAAGAGAATGTGGTCAGAGAGAGGGAGGTGGCAGTCACCTCAGCAAAATGGCCCGTGGGAGAGAAAGCTCGAGTGAGGAGAGGCAGGCACATGCAATGGCAGAAGTCTAAAGGGTAGTGAGGTTGGCAAAAGTTGTAGGCGAATGCACAGCATAGTAGGAGATGACGCTTGGAGCCACGTGGTAGAAGTTCTTGGAAACTGGAGTGATTCTGAAATTCATTCTGCAGGCCAGAGTTTCCCAAGGTCTATTTCTCAGAATACACCCTTTATAGGACTTTATTTATTTTATTTTATTTTATGTTATTTTAGACACTCACTCTTGCCCAGGCTGGAGTACAGTGGCATGACCATAGCCCACAGCAGCCTTGAATTCCTAGGCTCAAGTGATCCTCCTGGCTCAGCCTCCCAAGTAGCTGGGGATACAAGCACCTGCCACCATGCTTGGTTAATTTTTTTTTTTTTTTGGAGATGAGGTCTCAAACTCCTAGCCCCAAAGCAATCCTCCTGTCTCAGCCTCCCAAAGTGCTGGGATTATAGGCACAAGCCACCACACCCAGCCTGTCTTTCATCTGTTTGATGATATTTCCCTGATTTGAACATTTTTTCCTGAGCTTACAAGATAGAATTCTTATCTCTCTCATGCCTAGGAGGATACTGACCCTCAAAAGTGCCTTCCACAAAAATCACACATTAAAAATAAATTGGTTAAAAGACAGGCTCTGAACCCCAAACCTTGGCTTTTCTGCTTATAAGCTGTGAGGCTCGGACCTCAGTTGCCTTACCTGTGAAATGGGAGCAACCATACCTACCTTGAAAGGTTGTAGTGAGATTCACAAATAAAATGTGTCAACAAAATGTCACACCAACCACCACTGCCTAATCCCTGGAGATAGTCACTGTATAAATGGCAGAACAATTGTATCTTTGGACAAGGAAAGGTGAGGGTGGCATGGGGTGAGGCAGATTGGAGCATCCATGTCTGTGTCAGCAGACTGTTCCCTCCCTCTGCTGCAGGTCTTTCCCAGAGGCACTAGACTCAAAGTGGATTCTTCAGCTATGGAGGGAAACAGACTAGTGGAAATCTATATCTCCCTTTATTCCAGACCAGTTGTTTGTTTAGAGAACTCAAATAGCAACCTGCTATGCTGGTACCTAATAGCCTGAGGCAGAAGAAGAAACAGAAGATGCTCATGTTTTGGAAAAATCGTTTTCTTTGTCAGTGCAAATTGCACCAACAAATTACCATAGACTGGGTGGCTTAACCAAGAAACATCTGTGTCTCACAATTCTAGAGGGTGGAATTCTGAGATCAGGGTGCCAGCACCGGGTCCTGGTGAGGGTCCTATCCTTGGTTCACAGAATATCACAGACAGTCTTTTCACTGTGTCCTTATACGGTAGAGAACTGAGAGAGGACACAGGTTCTTTCCTAAGGGCACTGGTCCCATCATGACAACCCCAGCCTCCTGCCCTAACCACCTCACAAAGGCCATCACCTTGGGGCTTAGGATTTGTGAATGGAGGGTGGGGCACATTCAGTCCAAAATGATCATAATGCTAATGGATTCCTCCTTTTCAATGATTATTGGTCCAACTTCAGTTTTCTGTGCTACAATAGGACACTGTGATATGGATAAAAGAAGAATATAATTATTAGTATTATTATTATTGAATTTGGAAAAAATTGGGCAGTGGTCATTCAATTCAGGTGGGCCTGCTGATCTTTAAACCAAATACTGAAACTACACGGGGAAAGACAGAAAAAGTGAGAAGTCTGTGTATTTCTGCCCCAAAAACCTCCCCTTTCTCCTGCCAACTCTGGAGAAACCTCCCTCTTTAGGACTGATAAGAGCCTGAGACTTACTCTTTTTTTTTCTCCCAGCAAATTTAATTCTTTTCCACAGATGAAATACAAACATGCAAAGGTTCTCTGTAATAATGATGACATAAAAGCTGACATTTATTGGACTGTTAACCCTGGGAGGGCTCAGGTATCTCCGCATGCATTTTCCCGTTTAACATTTACAGAAAACCCTGAGTTCAGAACCTGGGCTAGAGATGAAGAAGACGAGGTTCAGATGGAAATAATACTGCCCCAAAGATTAAACTCTTCACCATCCATCATGAATCTAAATACCCAGATTTCTGGCCACACTTGAAGAGCAATTTCAATCGGCCCCACCAGGTGTCATCTACATATATTCCCACTGGAAAGAAAAAAAATCTTAAGATGATTCTTCACAAATAAGTCAGGTACAATTTATCATACTCTGGATGCTAACAAATTCTGGGAATGCAAAACCTATAGTATATGTATAAATAATTTGACTCAGTGATATAAATATGGATTCAATGCTTTAAAAAAGGAAAATGAACAGCTTTGTTTCTTTAAGTTGTGTTTCTTTGCTCCTTCTGGATTTTTTATTTGCTCACGGGTGTCAATAGGAACTGGTCCTACATCTGATTAGCCTCAAGAAAGACTCTGTAATCACCACAACACTCAGCTAGTGTTTCTATTTTTGGTAGAGACGGGTCTCATGCTTGCTCAGGCTGGTCTCTAACTCCTGAGCTCAAGCAATCTACCCCACTGGGCCTCCCAGAGTGCTAGGATTATAGGCAAGAGCCACCACGCTGGCCTTAGGCATTTATCAATTTTGTTTAGAAGTGAGATATTTTTTGCAAATAGGGCTTGCTTCCCAAACAAAGCTTGCTGTCTTTTGTATGCTAAAACATGTCTACTTCAGTGATTTCAAAGGATGGTAGAAACAATTGTTTGTAACTGGTCAATTTCAGTTCCTATGAAAGGCCCTTGGTGGAAGTGGTCTGTGACTAAGATCTGAATAAACCATATTATTAGATCTCAGAGAGAATCAATAGATTCTAACATAGTTTGTTTGCACTGCATCGATAAAGCAATGTTGTTAAGGTGTTCCAATCTCCTCCTCTTGGTTTGAAAGCCCGTTTTTTGTTGCTGTGGATTACCCGTCCTAAGGAGTAATTCGTTTGGTTTTGTAATACATCGTCGTGGCAACCGTCACTTAAGGCTCAGAACACCTAGAGGGACAAATAGCGGTTATTATTATTACCTATGCTATATAAATAAATTTCTATCAGGGAAGATTACATGACATGTGCTATGTCACCATCACTTGGGAGGCAGAGCCCAGTTCTGGACTGGGTCTTAACAACCTGAAGCTCAGGAGGAATCGGGGGGTTCTCAGCCTCCCCCCTTACTTTCCTGCAGATGAAACTGAAGCCAGTAGGGTGAGGAGCTGTTAAGGGCTGAGTTATGCTCCCCTCCCCTCAACCTTCCAGCCTTAAGAACTATGAGAAATCAATGTCTGTTACGGAAGCCACCTGGCCTGGAATTTTGTTACAGAAGAGGGAGCTGACTAGGACCCTGACCGTGCCAATGCCACCCTACACAGTGTGTCTGAGATGATCTTGACCGCAAGACAGTTCTTCCTGTGGGTCTTTATCAAAATTAGCCTGTGTTCCCATGACATGGCATGGCCAAACCCATTCCCAGGACATAGTGAGCTGAGTCTGGCCCTCACCCTTCTGCAGCTGGGTCCCCAGCCCCTCCCACAGGCTTTTGTCCCAGGGAGAAGGGGGCTCACATCCCCTTCTTCTCACAACCCAGGGCCCTCTCAGAGGCCAGGATTCCTTTTGGAAACCCACTGCCTCCTTTCTTAGCAATCTTTCAGCTCCGTACAGCAGTAGTTTCTCTCCTCTTTGAAATAAATAGTAAGTTCCGTGTCTCCACGTGTGTAAAATAAATTTGTATCAAAAAAAAAAAAAAAAACACCATTTTTTATATATAGTGTGATCTGCACAAAACTTATTTTTGTTGTTGATTTAGAAAAGGGTCCGGATGCTTTCCAAGTTTGTAAACAGCCATTCCCAATCTTTACAACAAAAGTAACCCTATAGCTTTGCCATTCATTTCTCAATTATTTGGAGAGAAGGGCCAGGGAGGACACTGCGGGTACAGGAGAAACACCTCCAGATTGGACGGCAGGATGCTGTGACTTTAGTTAACTGCATAAGACTCCCTGCACCTGTCACGCCAGAGGGTCTGGGGTTCTGCCACTACGCTATGGTCTTGGGGCAGTCACTTCTCCTGCCCTTTTGATAACCAAACAAGCAGCCAGATAGATTAAAATACATGCAAATAGAACCTTCCCTTCTCCCCCTCTGTTCCTGAGGCTGTCCTGTTACCAGGAAAGCAGCCAAAAGACAAGAAGCAGAGAGAAGAGCCCCTGTGGGGAACAGCCAGTCCCCAAAGAGGCTGTCACCCAAGGCAAAGTGAATGTGGCTTTAGTCTCCCCTTGCTTGTCTTTGCAGTCATTTCTGGCCCCCGGCCTCCGGCTGGCTGGCTTCCACTCGGCCCACTTAGCTTGCCTGCCCAATAAATACCTGTGGTTTCCACCAGCCTGGGGCTACTCCTCTGCTGAAAAGCTTCTCCTCCTTCCTGCCCTCAAGGCCCAACCAGACCCGGCTGTAGGCTCAGCCCCTCCTACTCCCTGCACAGCCTCCCGCTCAGGCCTGTCTCACTCCTGCCCTGTGCTACCCACAAACTGACGTCTGCATGGTGGTCACCGCTCACAGAGAGTGTCCATCAAATCCTCACGATACACAAACCGGCTGAGGCATCTTAGTCCCGCTGTAACAGAATACTGTAAACTGGGTAGTTCCTGGCCGCAAAAATGTAACAGTTCTGGAAGCTGGGAAGTCCCAGATCCCAGCAGATCCCATGTGGTGAGGCCCAGTGTTTGGCTCCTAACGGTGTCCTCACATGATGGAAGTGGTGAGGGACCCCTCTCTGCCACCACCACCCTTTTTTTTTTTTTTTTTTTTTTGCAGTTTTTGGCCCGGGTCAGGTTTGAACCCACCACCTCTGGTATATGGGGCCAGCGCCCTACTCACTGAGCCACAGGCACCGCCCTCAGGCCTCTTTATTAGAAAGGCACTAATCCCATTCATGGGAGCTCCCCCTTCATGACCTAATCACCTTCCAAAGGCCACACTCCTAACACCATCACAGTGGGGGTGGGGATTTCAGTGTATGAATTTGGGGGATGGAAACATTCAGACCATAGCAGATGAGGAGCTGGCGAGGTGTTTGACCCGCCTTCCACCTGCCCAGTGTTGCTACACCGCTGTCTGCAGTACAGGGCTGAGTAAAGGATATTATGAGCTTCTCCTCCAGTGAGCCTGGCAAGAACCCCAAGAGGTGGGCTCCTTTTTAATAAACGCAGAAAGCAAAGCTCACTCGGACGCCTGGAGTCACATCGGGTGTCATGGTGTGTTGACTGGTCTTACAAAGAAATAAACCAAAGTTGACCTCATGCTTAAATTCGGTGCCGAGGGAGCGCCAGTAAGAACAGAGATACAAGGTCTGACAATTAAGTTTGTGAACTTGAAGCTGGGCACAGTGGCTCATTCCTGTCATCCCAGCACTCAGGGAGGCCGAGGTGAGTGGATTGCTTAATGTCAGGAGTTAGAGATCAGCCTGACCAAGAGTGAGACCCCAGCTCTAAAAGCTAGCCAGGCATTGTGGCAGGCACCGTCCCAGCTACTCAGGAGGCTGAGACAAGAGGATTGCTTGGCCCAAGAGTTTGAGGTTGATGTGAGCTACAACACCATGCCACTGTACCCAGGGTGGTAGAGTGAGACTCTCAAAAAAAAAAAAAAAAGAAAGAAAAGTTGTGAACTCATCCTAGAAAACGTGCTACATAGCTCATTACTGAATATCACTCGGTGGCCAGATGGCCATGGGGAGTACTTCAAAGCTGACCATGGTGACACTCAGTAATGAAGTATGTAGCACCTTTTCTGGGAGGAGGTCACAAACTTAATCGTCAGAACTTGCGCAACAGCTCTGATGGCCATTCCAGGAAAAGAATTCCAAAATTGATTTGAAGGGTGGACTAGGTGTTGGCACCAGTGCACAGCTTCCCTAGGGGGTACCGTGGGGTGACCACAGTGACATTCAGTGATTAGGTAGACAGCATCTTCTCTAGGATGAGTTCTCCAACTTAATTGTCGACTTCATAGATCCAGCTGCAGGTCTGTGTGATGCCAAAGCCCCTTTGTCCACCTCCTTCTCAACCAGGCCCTGGCCAGGCTGCCCCCTTCCTCCTCTGCCACCCCTACCCTGGCCCCGCAGGGGTCTCGGCTGGGGGCATTTAGGGAATGTGGAGGTCCGGAACCCTAGGAGGAACAACTCTGCCGTGACCAGTGTAGGAGGAAGATCCAGTGGGGAGAATTAAGTCCCCAGCCAGGAGGCACAGAAGGCCTCCTCTCTGCCTAGAGAGCAGAGCAGAGGCAGGGCTGTGGAGCACCACAGTCCGCTGTGTTCACTGAGATGTGTGGGGGAGTGTCAGCTTTGCTTAGGGTTGGGCTCGGGCTAGTTGGCACAGTGGCGTAGGTCCAGAGACACGCAGATATATCATGGGTTTGGGGACAGTGCTGCTAAACATCCTACACTGAGCAAGTCAGCCCTGCATAGGTAGGAAGGTTCAGCCAAACTGCTGGAAGGAACCCAAGAGGAAACACCGAGCCCCTTCGACTGGCTTTTCCTTTTGTGCCTGGAGCTCAGGGCCTGCTTCAGGCTGCTGGAGGAACGAGGCATCCAGAAACATGTGACGGAGCTCTCTGTGCTCAGGACTGTTAATCTCCTTAATTGAAATTGATTGGCCTCTTGGGAGGCAGCTCTGCATTGTCCCTGAGCTTCAGCATGTGATCAACTTTTGCTTATTTCTTTTAAAGACCAATCGACAGACCATGGCATCCAATCCTCTCCCTGAATACTGGCTCCCTTTGCCAACCCGGAGCAAAATCAGACACATGGCCACTTGCAAAAACAGCTCAGGAAATAAAAGCACCTGATAAAAAATAAGGGGAGAATATTCTGGTCTCACGGTGGCTTAGCATTATACAAAAGGCCAGTCAAAACCCCATTACCGAGGAAAGATGTAATCAAATGGGAAAGGAGCAATGGGGGCGGGGGGGGGTCAGGGAAGAGCGAACCTTCTGAAGCTCACAAGATAAATAAGCTGGGCTGAGCATATCTGAGAACCAGCAACACAGAAGATAAAAAGGGAAGAAAAGAGAAAGACTTTCTTAAGTTAAAAGAAAACCAAACATCAAGGGAATTGTTTGAGCATCTAGATTTGTGTTCATCCTGATACACCACAGTCACCCCAAAGCAGCTAGAGCTGGTTTACAAACCGGTTTGGCAGGTCCTATCCCTTGGTAGAGCCCCTGACAGGGGCCCTTACTTAAACCAGAGTGATCATATGTCCTGGCAGTATCCCTCGGCAGGCCCTCCTGTTCTGTGCTGTGCTCCTGGGTCATTTCACCAAGTGGGAACTGGGCTTGATAAAAGCTCTGGCTGGGGTGAGGGAGTAGGGGTGAGTTGGGCCACCTCATGGCTTCCGAGCTCTGGGCTCTATTCCTGTACCAGCTGCATGGGGGTGGCACGAGGACAAAAAAAAAAAAAAAGGAGGGCCTTACCTTAGAGGCAAGGAAGCACAGTACTTCAAATAATCATTATTATGAATGACAAACTCATTCTAGTTACACCTTGCTGCCTGGCCTTCTGAAGATCAATTCCAGAAATCCCTCCAGATTTTAAAAGCAGAAAGATGCAGCTTGTTTGCCATTGGAAATCTCCACTTTCAAAGCAATTCAGGAAGAAAGTGATCCTCAGTCTCCATGTTCCCTATTTAGAGGAAGAAAAAACTTTTTCTACCCTCTTATGTTCTGTTCCTGAGGGCTGCAAATTAAACCCACGAAAGCCAAATTAACAAGAGAAAAAGCATAAGCATTTTATTTGATGTTGATATTTTTGCCTGTGTGGGGAGCCTCAGAGAGAAGTGATCAGACTGAAGGGCTTGTATACCATTTTAACAAAGGGTGATAAATTATGAAGTGATGAGACCAAGAGAAGGGGATAGTTTGGGCTTCCAGGGATGATAAATTGTGAATAGGCAACTAAGAAATATATGATAGAAGAGAACCGTTTATTATAATTAATTATGCAAACTCATCTCAGTGCTGCTTCCAGGGATAAGTCATCTCTAGTGATTAGGAAATGTTCTCTTCCCAGTACAGGAGGTGAGAGCTTATCAAGCCCTTTCCTTCCTTCTACCCCTGAAATCATGAGTCTTGGCCTTCTTAGCCATGACATTCAGAAGAGGTAGCAGTCAGCTTCCTGAGCACATGCCTTAAGAAGTGGCCTAGAACTTCACATTCCTTGGGGAGATGGGGCAGGAGAAGCTACCAGTGAAACTGGTTTAGAACAGCCCGGTGCCTACAGGGGTAGATCAGGGAGCATGTGGGATACCTTGTAGTCTGGAATTAGCTTCTTAAGACAGAGAACTTGACCTTGATCTAGAGAGACTGGAAAACCCTGAGGCATAGAGTTAAGGAAGCATGTGTTTCTTTTTTTCTTTTCTTCCTCTTCTTTGTTTTTTTTTTTTTTGTTTGTTTGTTTTTTGTGAGATTCACTATGTTGCCCTCGGTAGGGTACCGTGGCATCATAGCTCACAGCAACCTCAAACTCTTGAGCTTACGTGATTCTCTTGCCTTAGCCTCCCAAGTAGCTGGGACTACAGGTGCCCACCACAATGCCTGGCTGTTTTTTTGTTGTTGTTGTTTCAGTTGTCATTGTTGTTTAGCAAGCCCGACCCAGGGCTCAAACCCTCCGGCCTCGGTGTATATGGTCGACACCCTACTCACTGAGCCACAGGTGCCGAGCCAAGCATTTGTTTCTTGATGCAGAATCTTCCAGCTTAGGTAAAGGATAAATGCCAAAGGAGAGACATCTGTCACTCTGAAAATGCCCAATCCATCTGCTCCAGAGTAGCAAGCAGGGACTTAACAACAGAAAAACTTGGTACATTCAGTGCCTTGTCACAAGAATGACGGGTTCTGCCAAGAGAGCTATTGTCAATGGCAAGTTCAGCTGGGACGTATTTGAGCTTCCTGTTAATGCCATGTGTATACACAAAGGTGGACAATGTGGACGGAAAGAGGCCGGCGGGAGCACGTTGTCCGGTGAAGGCCTAGAGGGTCAGTGCTGAGGGAGCAGACCTAAGTGGGTGTCCTCGTCCCTTCGGGATGCTATAAAGGAAATACCCAAAGCTGGGTAATTTATAAAGAAAGAGGTCCATTCTGCTCACAGCTCCGCAGATTGTATAAGCGTGGCACCAGCATCTGCTGCCAGTGAGGTCTCCAGGAGCTTCCAATCAAGGCGGAAGGCTGAGCACCGACAGGTGTGTCTCACAGCAAAAGAAGAAACAAAGAATGAGGGAAGAGGTGGAACCAGGCTCTCCTGTGAACTAACAAAGCAAGAAGTCACTCATCGTGGGGAGGGCACATGCCCTTCATGAGAGACCCACCCCTGGGACCCAGACACCTTCCCACCAGGCCCCACCTCCAACACAGGGGATCAAATTTGAACTTGAGATTTGCAGGGGCTGCACACCCAAACTATATCAGTGGGGAAGAAGGAAATGACAACCCAGGAGAGCAGGAAGAAGGTGGAGGATCCCAGGAAGCAAGGTGTCCCTAAGGCAGAACCCCAGGGTATGCCCCTCACCACGCCCTGCCACAAAGTCACTATTATGCTCCTCCCAGATCACTTTCTTTCAAAAACTCGCAGAATCCAAATAGTCCACAGAACTATTTGCCAGCCCTGCCATCAGAGGTGACTGGAGAGCACAGGTCCACCCTCCCCCCAAAATGTACCTAAGAAGAGAGGCACCATGTGCAAAACCTTGGCTTATGTGACTCAGAGGACGGTGACACCAAGGGAGCAACCAACGGCCCAAGTTGTTCAAGCCAGTTCTCACAGCAGGCATGTTACTTACTCCACGGCCATTGCCATCACCTTCACCATCTACTGGGGTATTGCATGTTGTAAAAACCTTGGTTACAATTTCACCCTTCGTTATGGGCTGCACAAAGACCAGGAAAACTACAGAGCCGTTCTAAACGCATCAGAAGATAGAAGCTTTTGACATCCAGAGTTTAACTACATGGAGTATGTGCCTAGTTCCCTAGGGTTTCTAATTTCTGGGTGATGTTTTTTTTTTTTGCTCTCTCCGTCCTTCCTACACCTTTGTAACTCAGTTCCCTCCATTAAATCCCTCTCTGTTTAAAATATCTAAAGAGATTTCTGCTATTTCAGACCAGACATGTCCTGATAAATCCTTTTTCAATTTTGTAGAAATGCCAAAGGTTTCAAGTTCGAGTCCCTGTCCTCTCTCCTTTTTGCTGAGTTCTTCAATACAACCTTTCTGGTATTAATATTTTGGTTATTGTTTCTTCTCACCACCCTCTCAATATCAAATTTGCCTTTAACTGTGCTTCTAGGTTTCCAGACCATTGCTGCGTTAAACTACAAAACAACTAAAGCACTGAGTAGGCCCAGTCCCTCCCCTGGGGACACTGCTACCTCCAAGCATTGAGCATCACTGAACATTTTGTTCCACTGGGTCATTAAAACCAAGATCTGCCACAGCAGGACTCTACCGCTGTTGGTGGGAACTCTGCATAATTAATGAACAGGCAAATTGGTATCAAAGTGGCCTCATCAGTCTCAACATGTTTCTAATAACTTCCACACCTCCCACCCTCCATTTTCCTGTACATCTCCTTTCTTTCTAGAATGAATATTCCAGATCCTCAGAGGCCTGTTAACATTTTCCAGTCTGTATTTTCTCTTCCTTTCCTCCCTATCATATGTATTTTGTTTTGTGCCCTAGGATTACCCCAGCTTCTTGGTCACACTGAGCACATTTTAAATACTAGTTGGCTTGGTTTCTAGTTGTGGATACTGAGATATCGTAGATGCCCAGAAATCTGGGAGATTTAAGAGGAGATTTCATCATGTAGTATTGCACATACCACATGGGAGAGATGCCAGGTCTCTGTTTTAAATATGAGGTAAACAACACTTCAGAAGAGTTTACAACTTGTCCAGAGTCACACAGATGGTGGGAGGTAGAGCCAGGTCGAAACCCAGGTCTCTTTGACACTGCAGCTCCTGCCAAAGACCACACTCGGCCAAGAAAAAATAAACAAAGCACTGGACCTCAAGTCCCAGCAAAATACTCTCACTGCTCTGTCAACCTGCAGTGTTTCCTGGATGAACAGTTCACTCAGGCATTTCTCAGCAATACTAGAGGGAAAATGTCCAATGGGTCTTCCTGACCAGCTAATGCCTGTAACCCTAGCACTCTGGGAGGCTGAGGCAGGAGGATCCTTTGAGCTCAGAAGTTTGAGATCAGCCTAACCAAGAGTGAGACCCCATCTCTACTAAAAGCAGAAAAATTAGCCAGGTGTCATGGTAGGCGCCTGTAACCCCAACTGCTCGGGAGGCTTAGGCAGGAGGATCTCCTGAACCCAGGAGTTTGAGGTGAGCTATGATGCCATGGCACACTACCCAGGGCAACAACGTGGGACTCTGTCTCAAAAAAAAAAAAAAAAAAAAAGGATCTTCCGTCCATGCGCGTGGAATACAGAGAGCAGTGTGGCAAGACAGACAGGGAGTAGAAGTGAGGGGAATGATTCGTTTCATCTTTATACAACTATGTTTCAATCATTAACCATGAGCAAGTAGTCTCCTAAAACCAGGAAAGAATTAAGAGTTTGTGGCAAAAACAATACTGTATGTTCACCAAATCTCATTTTATTTTCTGCTTCCTGGAAAACTACGTTGCCCAACCTCCCTTGCCTTCAAATGGAGCCAGCATTATTGGGTTCTGACCAGAGGGGTATGAGCTGGAGGAATGCAGATACGATTTCTGGGTCTGGCCATAAAATCTCTTCAGTCATCCTCCATACTCTCTCTTCCTCTTCCATGGCAAAATTTTGAGGCCACCTGATGAAGCTGACACCACTACAAGATGAATGGAGCTTAGATCCCTTAGCCACCACAAGAGCCACTTGACCTCACCAAGCAATGGTCTGTAGCATGAAAGCACTGAGAAGAAGGGGTGTCTTTGTTATAGCAGCATGGCCTTACCTATCCTGACTAACACGGAGCTCATATATGCCAGGGATTTCCGGTGTCCCCAGAACTCCAAGAGAGCCTCTTGGATACCTCACACATGGAAACAGACTTGTTGCATTTTGGCTAGCTGGACTTTTTTTCAGATTCTAAGTTTGCATGAAGACATATTTCTGAGTATAATTCCATTCTCTTCTTCTACCTCTGAATTACCTTCTCATTCTCACTTTGTTGAGGTGTGTTTTTTTCCAAAGGGAAATAAATCAAGGACTTCGTCAGAAAACATGTAGTACAGGTATTTTACATTCTCATTGAAACAAAACCTGAAAAAAGGAGAAACTTTATTATAATTTTATTCTCCCTCAGGGACCATTCTGAATTTTACCATCCTAATATCTACTTATTGTTATAGTAAAACTTTGTATAAACCATCATGGACTGAGCAGTTCTAGACAAGTGTTTCATATAACCAGAGTTTATGCATTCAAGCGTTAAAATGCTGTTGACTTTTATGAAATATGAAGTACAGTGAATGAAGTGTGGCGACATATCCTGCCTGCATGATGACTCAGAATTAACCCACGTCCTCTGGATGTGCCATAATCACTGCAGGGGCTCACGCCGTCATCTTCGTCTCAGCCATCTTTTTCTTCCTTTGCCTAGTTAAATCATTCTCATCCTTTCGATGTCAGCTCAAGGACCAGTTCCCTCCGGTGCAACTGCATAAATTTACTGAAACGCATCAAACTGTTCACTTAAAACAGGTGAATTTTGTGGCATGTAAATTATACCTCAATAAAACTGTTAAAAAATAAATCACACAGTCAAAAACATGCCATCTACGTCCCCACACCTCTTCTTAAATGTAGAAGGTGCAGAGTGACATCCTTCTGAAGTCTAGGAAAGGGAAGAGGGGAACCCGGGAGACTCTGCCTCAGCCTGGTGACCAAGGTGATTGATCACCCGTAGTGAGATGTAGGTCATGTTAATATCATGTACCCTTGATACACTGATGAAAATGGCGCCTTATCTCTGTGGTTTTCCCTCCGTAGACCCATCACCCTGATATAATCATGAGGAAAGCATCAGACAAATTCTCACAGAGGACAGCCTACAAACTACCTGATCAATACTCTTCAAAACTCTCAAGGTCATCAAAAAACAAGGAACCTCTAACGAAGTGTCCCAGCCAAGAGGAGCCTACGGACGTGGTGACTACATGTGACATAGCCTCCTCAATGGGATCATGGAACAGAAAGAGAATATTAGAAGCAAACTAAATAAATTTGAATACATGATAGACGTTAGTTCATAGTATGATATTAATATCGGTTCATTATTGTGACACAGGTTCTATACTCACGTCAGGTGTTAATAACAGGGAAAACTGAGTGTGGCGTAAGTGGAAAGTTTCAGTATTTGTGATTTCTCTGTAAATCTATAACTGTTCTAACAAATAAAGTTCATTTGGTTTTTCCAGAGACAGGTTTCTCTATGTTACCCAGGTTGGCCTTGAACTCCTGGGCTCAAGCGATCCTCCTGCCTCAGCCTCCCAAAGTGCTGGGATTATAGGCATGAGCCATCATGCCCAGCATAATGGTCATTCAATTTGTGTTTGTTTTAAATTTCCCCAGTTCCATGCACCGGATCAAGTCCCCCTGCTGTATATTCATATGGCAACCTAGACCACTGACTCAGTGAATGAACTTACTACCACAGGCAATCTTGTGTTTGTGCAGTTTGCTCACTGTCATGTCCTAGTGCAGGGCCAGGGCCTGGCTCTTGACAGTGCTGAGTAACAGACATAGAGCAAGCGCAGCGTCGCAGAACATCAGCCCCATGACAACAGTTCTCCACTGTGTCCCCACCATTTAGAGGGCACAGGATATACAGTGAGGACAGATTCCTCCCCAAGTTGAGCCAAGGCGTCCTCTCCCTAGTGGTCTGGGTTTGGGACAGAGACATTGGAGCTCCATGCCTGACTTCTTCACCCTGGCGTATGGAGGTGCTGCAGGCAGTGATGCTTCCTACCAGCTTCACCGAGAGGCACAGGGCTTGGTCTCCAGCAAGAGAGAAGAAGGAAGCTGCCACTTTGAGTGCAGGAGAGACTGGAACAGAATAAAGCACCCTCTGCATTCCCAACAGGGATGTCCCCTCTGGCCCCAGCCAATTCCAGGAGCCCCGTGTGTCTTAGGCCTCCGTGTTCTGTGTAGTCCAAACCCCCCACCATCAGAGCCCGCTGCTCAGGCCCAGCCTCACCAAGGCATCCTCCGTGTCCTCCGTGGTGTCTAGCCCATGTCTCTGTTACAGGCACGTTGACTCAGGTGAGGTAGGGGAGTATCGTCCAAGATAGGAATGAAGACAGAGTGAAAAGGACAATGGGTGGACGGGGCAAAGGGGGCCGAGAAAGGGAAAGATGGCCATTTAAAAAGGCAAGAAGTGGCTCGGCACCTGTGGCTCAAGCGGCTAAGGCGCCAGCCACATACACCTGAACTGGTGGGTCCGAATCCAGCCTGGGCCCGCCAAACAACAATGACCAAAAATAGCTACTTGTTGTGGTGGGCACCTGTAGTCTCAGCTACTTGGGAGGCAGGAGAATCGTTTGAGTCCAGGAGTTGGAGGTTGCTGTGAGCTGTGATGCCACAGCACTCTACCCAGGGTTACAGCCTGAGGCTCTGTCTCCAAAAAATAAATAAATAAATAAATAAATAAAATAAAATAAAATACAAAGGCAAGAAGGGGGAGAATCAAACAAGAAGCACCTGAAGAGGGCACAGGAAGAAGTAAGCTGCGGGTTTCAAAGTGCTCATGTTCCAATGAGGGGCACAGAGAGTAAACAATGAATAATTAAACAAAAGAGCAAGTGGACACCTTTATGCATTTATGCAGCAATTTAGAATAAGCTGAGAGAGAGCGGCTGAGTGCCAGCTTCACATTGGTACAGAGGTCGGGCGGGGCCCTAAGAGGGTGACATTTAAGCTGACATCTGAAGGACAAGAAAGCGCTGGGTGCATAAAGGTGGTAAAGGGAGAGGGGGGACCATCCGTCGGGGAGAAGGGCCAGCCCCACAGCTTCAGGGCAGTAGCTATAAAGAATTGGAGGGGTACACTTACCTGGCAGGGGAGATCCCATGATCAAGAATTGGAGGGGGTTGGGGGGCGACGGCCCTGGAGGTTTGCCCCCCAGAGGACACTGGGCAATGTCTGGAGACATTTTTGGTCTTCACAACGTGGGGGTAGGGACAGTGCCGCTGGCCTCTCCTGATGAGAGGCCCAGGATGCTGTGAACATCCTACTATACACAGACGAACACCTACACAAAGAATTATTCAAACTTTCACCAGTGCTGAGGTTGAGGTGCGCCACCCTGAGGTGTCACAGGCTCGGCATCCACCAGGTGTGGAAAGCAGGACGTCCTCCCGGAGCACGGTGGCAGAGAGGACAGGAAGTGAGGCCAGACAAGCCGGTGGAGGCTGGGGGTGCTCAGCCTCGTCCGGTGCAGCACAGGTCTGCAGCTTATTCTCAGGGGGCCAGGAGGCCAACAATGCTCTAAGACTGAGCGGGGAACTTAGACTATTTCAGAAAAAATTGCTCTGGCCTTGTATGAAACGGGGGCCAAAAGGGGCAAGTGTGCACGCAGGGGACCAGGGGGTGGTTTTTATGGCAGAGAGGTGGCGGTGACCTGATTGCAGAGCTGCAGTGACCCAGTGGAAGGCATCGAGGCACCGGACTCATCCCAGTACAACAGTGGCCATCCTATCACGTGGCCTATCCACCTTAGGTTAGGTCCGCAGGGTTGTGGGAATGGGGCTGAGCTCCCTGCTCCGGGCTGATGTTCCACATCTTCCCTCTGCACTGGGCCCCCCAGTTATGAAGCTGGCGCTGCTTGGAGCTTCCAGCTTGAGCCACTAGTGGCTCAGTTAGTGCGACTTACCAAGATGGGGGAAATGGGGAGGGGAGCTAGGAGATGAAGTTCGGGGCTTTACTCATCAACAAGAGCAGGTAGGCAACGGTGGACACCTGTCCCCAGCCAAGAGGAGGTGCAAAGCTAGAGGCATAAAGCTGGAAGTCACCAGCTGGTAGGTAGTGTTTAAAACCGTAAGAATGGGCCAGGCACGGTGGCTCGCGCCTATAATCCTAGCACTCTGGGAGGCCGAGGCGGGTGGATTGCTTGAGCTCACGAGTTCGAGACCAGCTTGAGCAAAAAGCAAGACACTGTCTCTACGAAAAATAGAAAAACTGAGGCAAGAAGATCTCTTGAGCCCAAGAGTTTGAGATTGCTATGAGCTATGACACCATAGCACTCTACCCACGGCACTCTACCCAGGAGACAACTTGAGACTGTCTCAAAGAAAACAGAACAAACAAACAAAAAACGCATGAGAATGAGTCTGGGCGTGGTGGCTTACATCTGTAATCCTAGCACTCTGAGAGGCTAAAGCAGGTGTATTGCTTAAGCTTAGGGGATCAAGATTGGACCCCATCTCTACAAAAACAGAAAAACTAGCCAGGTGTTGTGAGAGGCACCTGGCGTCCCAGCTACTCAGGAGGCTGAGGCAGGAGGATCACTTGAGCCCAAGAGTTTGAAGTTGCTGTGAGATGTGATGATGCCCCACAGCTCTCTACCCAGGGTGACAGAATGAGACTCTGTCTCAAAAAAACAAACAACTACAACAAAAATCAATAAAACATGAGACAATGTGTAGCCACTATGGAAGAGAGCATGGCATGTCCTCAAAGGATTAAACATTGACTTACCGTATGATCCAGCAAGTCCCCTTCTGGGTATTTACAAAAGAACAGAAAACAGGGTCTCAAAGAGATATCTGTACACAAATGTTTGTAGCAGTATTATTGACAATAGCCAGAAGGCGGAAAGCAAGCCAAGTGTCCATCAATAGATAACACTGTAGTCTGTCCATACGATGGAACCATCCAGCCTCAAAAAGGAAGGGAACATGCCTTATGGGCATTACGTGAAGTGAGATAAGCATGACCCAGAAGTACAGAGACTATGTATCTCACGTGAGTTCCCTGGAGTAGTGAGATTCAAAGAGACGGAAAGTAGATGGTGGGGCCAGGGGCTGCAGGGAAGGTCCCGGGGTTTAATAGGTGCAGAGTTCCTGTTTGAGAAGACGAAAAGGTTCGGAGATGGATGGTGGTGCCGGCCGCATGAAAATGCAAATACACTCAATGCCGTAGACTGTACACCTAAAAACAGATGAAGTGGCAAATTGTATGCTATATATATTTCACCACAATAAAAAAAGAAATTCTTCTGTATTGAATGCTTCCTACATGCCCTGCACTGTTCCCAGTGCTCTCTGGTGTTTCTTTCTTTCTCTCTTTTATTTCTTTTTTTTTTGGAGACAGAATCTCAATTTGTCACCCTCTGTTGAGTGCAGTAGCATCATAGCTCACAGCAACCTCAGAGTCTTGGACTCAAGCGATTCTCTTGCTTCAGCCTCCCTAGTAGTTGGGCCTACAGGCGCCCGCCATAACACCCAGCTATTTTGTTGTTGTTGTTGTTGTTGTTGTTTGTTTGTTTAGCAGGCCCAGGCTGGATTCAAACCCATAGGCCCTGGTGTATGGGGCCCGCACCCTAACCACTAAGCTACAGACACCAAGTCTGCACTCTGTGTTTCCAACTCACATGATCCTCATAACAATTTTTAAGGTAAGTACATTCTCAACCTCATTTTATAAGCAAGGGAAGTAATGACCAGAGAAGTTAAGTAAAGAGCCTAAGCTCACACAGCTGGGCTGGCGAGTGAACCCAGGCAGTCTGGTTCCAGACCCCAAGCTTCTTACATAACATACTGTACAGCCCGTCAACAGAGATTATGTCATATGCCATAAGAATATATGTTTTACATACAACTAATGTTTTATTTTTTTTTTGAGACAGAGTCTCACTTTTTCACCCTCAGTAGAGTGCTGTGGCGTCACAGCTCACAGCAACCTCCAACTCTTGTGCTTAAGCGATTCTCTTGCCTCAGCCTCCCAAGTAGCTGGGACTACAGGTGCTCGCCACAACGCCCAGCTATTTTTTGGTTGTAGTTGTCATTGTTTGGCAGGCCCGAGCCAGGTTTGAACCAGCCAACTCCAGTGTATATAGTAGTATACTATATACTAGCCACTGAGCTACAGGCCCCGAGCCAAAAATTAATTTTTTAAATGAAAGCCTGAATTTATAACCCACAAGCAGCAAGGGCCTGGCCTTTTACCGTATTCAGATGACACTTCCCGTTACAGGGCCTGGGGCTGCAGGACCAGGACAGTTATCAGTTGACAGGTCATCTTACCATCTCTGAAAAATTGTTCTGTGGCCAGAGATAGCCCCCTGGAAATACAAACCAGGGGATTTTCCGCCCTCAGCTGCTTTTCCTCCTTGGCCCTCAGGAAGATTCTGCCTGGACCTCAGACAATCTTCCAGGCGGGGCGGGCAGAGCCCGGATTCCCAGCCAGGCAGACCTGGGGCAGAGACCTGCCGTTCCTTGGCAGTGGGGAACATGTTTTCTGTGCTCTTTGGGAATGCTCCATTCTGGTATCAGTTAAACCTCTCTGACAAGAGCAGAGGCAAAGCCGTAGGCACTCCAGGCCTGCAGCTCAGGAAATGTGGAGCTTGGACGGAGGAAAGTTGAAAGTTCTCATTTATGAGGCAAAGTTTGAGTTGACTGGCAAACCGCTCATTTGGGTTCAGTTTAGAGATCAATATTTTCTTGCTTCATTGACAAACACATTCCAAACTGTTAGAAATCCTCTGCTGGCTGTGGCACGGGACAGGCCTGGGCCGCCAAAGTGGACAGCAGACTTGAGAAGGCCAGCAGAGGCCACAGGCCTGCCCAGCTTGGATCCCGAGCAGGAGGGGCCTTAGGTTTACAGTGAGGGCTGCAGGCTGCAGGGCCCCAATATCTAAATGACTCCAGCAGATCCAGGGGAGGCCCGACAGCCCGAGGCGGGTGCCCTTCAGCCCTTCATTTCTCCCTGTGAAATGTGGATTCCACCCTCCTGTTGTCCCCAAGTGGGAATTTCCTTTTGCAGTATTCTCTACCTTTGGGGGCCTCCTGGTGTGCTGGAAAGGCCTCTGACCCCAGTTACTGGAGCTGGGAATGTCCTGGGGGGCCTGAGACTGAGTGACCCGAGGCTCCTCACCCCGAGTGAGTCCTGCTTTAGTTTTGCTCAGGTAGAGGGCAGAGCACTGGAGGGCAGTTTATATTTGACACTTAAGAAAAAAAAAGAATCAGCGTCTTCTTCCTTTACTTATCCCTAAATACAAAGCTCCAGCCACGTGCCCTGTACCTGCCCCGCAACCCCCCTTACCCCTCCCCCACTCTCCCACCCACCCACCTACCCCCTTCCCCACTTCCTGGCTTTAATTGCTGCATCGCTAGGACTCTCTTGAGGTATTTGGGATCCTCAGAAATTTATACAATTTTTTTTTTAGGTTTACATGCGTGTTCATTTGCTAGGGCTGCCCTAGCAACATATTACAGAGTAGGTGGCTTAAATAAGAGAAATTTATCTTCCCACAGTTCTGAAGGCTAGAAGTCCAAGATCAAGGTGCTAGCAGGGTTGGCTTCCTGGGAGGCCTTTTACCCCGCAGGTGGCTGCTATCTTCCCACTGTGTCCTCACTGGATCTTCCCTCCTGCTGCACCTGTATCCTAATCCCTTCTTATAAGGACACTCCTCATTTTGGATTAGGGCACAGCTAATTTTAACTTAATCACTATTTTATTTTATTTTATTTTATATTTTGAGACAGAGTCTCACTCTGTCACCCAGGGTAGAACGTCATGGCGTCATAACTCACAGCAACATCAAACTCTTGGACTTGAGCACTCCTCTTGCCTCAGCCCCCCAAGTAGCTGGGACTACAGGCGCCTGCCACAACTCCGGCTAGTTTTCTATTTTTAGTAGAAAGGGGTCTCATTCTTGCTCAGGCTGGTGTCAAACTCCTGCACTCAAGCCATCCACTTGCCTTGGCTTCCCAGAGAGCTAGGATTACAGGTGTGAGCCACCACACCTGGCCTTCATCACCTGTTTAAAGACCTTATCTGTAAATACCCTGAGAATAATGTTAAGCCTTAGGAGGGGAAGGGCTTCAACATAGGGACTGTGAGGAGGACACATTCATCTTATAACAACGTGTAAAAATGAAGAGGTCCTGGGCAGCACCTGTGGCTCAAGGAGTAGGGTGCTGACCCCATATACCTGGGGGTGGTGGGTTCGAGCCCGGTCCTGGCCAAAGACTGCAAAAGAAAAAAAAAAAAAAAAAAAAAAAAAAAAGGAAGAGGTCCTGCCCAATAAATCATGAGCGTATTCCAATCAAAAAGGCTTGCCATATTGGGAATTGCTAAATATTTAGCAAGGGAGGCAAAGAAATTGGATTGTTTCGTCACCTTCAATTCTACTCTTGACTGCTTTTAAACAAAATTTCAAAAAAGATACCTGTGGTAGTTTAAGTCTCAGCACTTGTTAGCTATGGATTTTATCCCTTTTTAAAAAATTATTTCAGCTCTATTATCTATCCCCAGTGGAAAGCAGACATCAAAAAACAACCTACACGTGGTATTATCATCTGTCACGCAAAAAACACAAGCAAGAGAATCCAGCCTCTGCGGTCACTGCTAAAAGATCATTGATAATTCCACCAAACAGAAATAATTAATGATAACATTTGGTGTATTCCTTTGTTATTTTACCTTGTTGATAAAATCCTCTATATTGAGACGAGAATCTTACTTTTTTCTGTATTTTATCACACTCATTTCCCCCGAATCATTAACAATTACTCATCTATGTGTCGAATAATAATAATATCGCAGAATAGCACATGATGTTTCATGCCGTCATTTGCCTAACCATTTTGCAATTTTTGGACATTTTTATCGTTTCCAGTTTTCGGCAATACTGACAAACATCATTGTCACATATCCTTTCTGGTTGTCGGATTGTGTGGTTACTATTTCAGATATTCACACATCTGTTTTTAAGGCTTTTGGGACATAGGAAAGTATGTCAGTTTGGGATCGGTGACTTCATCAGTCAGGGAGTAATCGGTCAAGCCCGCCCCCTCCAGACGTAAACTGACATTTGGTCCTGTGTTCCTGCACAGGGGGTCCTCACCCTCTGCCCACCTTCCCGCCCAGAGCACAATCATTAGCCCCAGTAATTGCAGGGTGCTGTGATGGGTGCCAGGAATAGAAAGGCCACACAACTGCTGGTGGGGAAGGAAAGGGAGCAGGTGTGCAGGAACGCTTGCAGCTGTGGAGCACCTCTCCCAGGAACGCCGAAGTTTCCAGAGACATGGCCCCTTTAATCTCCATAGGTTTGGTCTTTTTCCTTCTCATACGGACCCTCACATAACCCTATGTGTTGGTTTGTATTTAAACATTCCTTGCGCTCCTGTTTTCTTGATATTCCCTAAAGGCCTTTTATATTTGGGACTTCTGATTCATACAGACAACAAAAGCCCTAAACTGGGTCTGCTTATCTCTCACTTGAAGACCCCAGGAAGTAAAGAGGAAGGACCATTAGTCCCCCTGTAAGAAGGACAAAGATGTTAAGTAACCCAGCACAGGACATCCCTGAAAGGATAAACAGAGGAGTCAGGGCTAAGCCCTAGGTGAGAGCCACACAAACAGGCTGTTTCCTTTCAGAGCTTCCTGCCTTTGAAATTATGAGCAGATAAGTAATTTCTGAGCTGTGCACATTTTGCATATGATAGAAGAAAAATGGCTCCCCCAAAGATGCCCAGGTTCCATCCCCCAAACTGTGACTTACATGGCAAAAGGGACAGATTTTACAGGTCTGATTAAGCTAAAGATCTTGAGATGGAAAGATTATGCTGAAGCAGCGGTTCTTAACCTGTGGGTCATGACCCATAGGAACTGTATTAAAGGGCTGCAGCATTAGGAAGGTTGAGAACCATTGTGCTAGAGTATTGGGTGTAATCACAAGATTACTTATAACATGGAGGAGCCAAACTTTTCATACATCAAAGGACATTATCAAGAGAGAGAAAAGGCAATTCACAGAGTGGGAGAAAATATTTCAAATCATATGTCTGATAAGGGTCTACTATCCGGAATACATAAAGAACCCCTACAACTGAAAACCAAAAAGACGACCAATTTTAAAATGGGAAAAAGACTTGAACAGACATTTCTCCACAGAAGGTAACACAAATTCCGATAAGCACGTGAAAAGATGCTCAGAATCCTTTCATTAAGTCATCTGGGGAATGCAAATCAAAACCATGAGATGCCACTTCACACTCTCTAGAACACCTTCTTTAAAAAGGTAAGCCTGTTGCAGAATTAAAGTTAAAGAAAAGAAAAGAAGGAATATAACAAGTGTTGATGAGAATGAGAAGAAATTAGAACCCCTGTACATTGCTGGTGGGGATGTAAAATAGCACAGCTGTTACAGAAAACGGTTCAGGGCTGGACGCAGTGGCTCACACCTATAATCCTAGCACTCTGGGAGGCAGAGGCCAGAGGATCACTTGAGCTCAGGAGTTGGAGGCCAGCCTCGCAAGAGTGAGACCCCCATCTATACCAAAAATAGAAAAATTAGCTGGGCATTGTGGCTCATGCTTGAAGTCACAGCTACTCAGGAGGTTGAGGCAGGAGGATCTCCTGAGTCCAGGAGTTTGAAGTTGCTGTGAGCTCTGATGATGCCACTGCACTCTACCTGGGAGGACAGGGTGAGACTTTGTCAAAAAAAAAAAAAAAAGAAAAATTTGCCAACATTTTTATGAATCCACTCACTTCTATTTCTCTTCTTTTAACAGCTTAACCCCTTGGGACCCAAGATTGCAAAGCATGGCTTTCTTCCTTAGACACTGTCAATTTCACAGCATCCCCAAATTCTGAGAAGCTGGAGGATGATGTGTTGATGTCCTTCCCTGTCCGTTCCCTAAAGTGATCTGAAGTCTGGAACATAAACTTTTTTCTAATTAATAAAAAATTTAGTAAATAATTCAAAAGGTACAAAAGGGTATATATACCCCTGTCCCAGGCCCAGAGTCTTCTCTGCACAGGCTCCAGCTGTCGCTGGTTTCTTGTGGCTCCTGGATTCTCAAGGGCATTTGCCAGTTCAAACAAGAAAGGTCTATGGATAGTTTAAAAAGGAAAACTCTGTGACTTTAACCGACTCAAAAGAAAATTCACCCATTCGGGTCAGGAAACATGAATCCCAACTCCACCTTCAGTGTCCACTTTAAATGGCACTTTTCTCCTGGAATCCTTTCCTTTCCTCCCAAGCCTGGGTCAATGACCGTCCCTCATGCCTAGGACACTAGGTGCTTGTCCAATATGCTTATCAGGCAGAGTGGAAATTGCCCGTCGGTCTCTTATCTCAAGGCCAGGGACCCACCCATAGAAGGCATTCTGGAAATGTTTGCTAAATTGATGTATTTTCTAAATACCTAAATGTCTTACAAATTATGCACTTGAAGGGTTCCGGACCCAAGGATAAAATCATTCTGAAATGCAAGACGAAAGGAAAACAGAGAACCAATTCGTGCAATTGAAGTGGCCTTTATTCCACGTAGAGTACAGGTGGGGTGAGATTCCAGACCAGGGAAAAATCCACACGTGGGCTATGGCAGACAGGGACTGAAAGGGTTAGGGCAGTCAGGATTGGTGGCATTCCTATTTCCTGGGGACATGAGTCTGACCCTCTCTGGGTGGGCCATGACCTTGACCCTGTCAGGGCGGGACAAGTTCATTTGGGCAGGTACACCTGATCTATCAGCACTAAATCCTGGAATGCAACATAAGTAAATAAAGCAGCCGTTCTCAACCTGTGGGTTGCGACCCACAGGAACTGTATTAAAGGGCCACGGCATTAGGAAGGTTGAGAACCACTGAAATAAAGCATGCTCTCTGTCCCAATCTTTCTTTCATCTTTATGTAGTTTACAAAAAACAAAACAAAACAAAAAAAAAACAGGAAAAGAATCAACTAACTCTACCCTTCCTCTCGGCTCACTTGGTAGCACAGTCAGTTTTCCTAATTGACATGATCTGTCCTTTCCCTCACCATTGCTGAGTGTTCTCCGCTCTCTGTTTACTGCCGGACTGTGACCTTGGATTCCCATTAGTCTGTGCTTGCCAAAGGGTTAAAAGCCGACAGTCTCACCTTGCCAGGCAATTTTTTCTTTCCCCAAAGCAGCATCTGATTGATTCTCTACTACCAACGATGGAGAATACTGGCGAGAAACTAGTTGGTGAAAGGGCACCATCTGTGACTCTGTCTCAATATACAAATAAATAAATAAATAAATAAACTTTATACATTCAATGGTCCAAAAGATACTGAGAAGTGGCTGTGTTGGTTCTTTGGGGCAGCAGAGCAGTACAGAGGTAACAGGGCTCAGACATCAGCAGAATCCCATGAGCCACTAGGCCAGCGGTTCTCAACCTGTGGGTCGCGACACCTTTTTAACAATGAAAATATATTGCGGCATTAGGAAGGTTGAGAACCACTGCCCTAGACGCAGAGGGTCTGGGACCTGCTCTGTGCTGCGTCTGCCTCTGCGTGAGGTCTGTGAGATTGCAAACTAACACCCATGGCTGTCTGGTGTACTGACACATCGTGGGGGCTCCCCTGTGTTGCTAACAGGAGTAGTAATTCCCATGCTAGGATGACATCTTTGATACTTACCATTTAAAAATTATTTTTAAATGTAAAAAATCCTCATGATAAAAACCCTACTTAAGTGAGATGGAGCACCTCCTCCTTGTAATGGCCTTGGATAAATCACCTCATCCCAAAAGTATTTGTCTCATGTCAAAAATGATGAGGTTTAGGCTGGGCACAGTGGCTCACGCCTATAATCCCAGCACTTTGGGAGGCTGAGGTGAGTGGATTGTTTGAGCTCAGGAGTTCGAGACCAGCCTGAGCAAGAGTGAGACCCCATCTCTACTAAAAATAGAAAAAGTACCCAGGTATTGTGGCAGGTGCCTATAGTCTCAGCTACTGGGGAGGTTGAGGCAGGAGAATTGCTTAAATCCAGGAGTTTGACTTTGCTGTGAATTATGATGCCAGGGCACTTCACCCAGGGCAACAGAGTGAGACTCCATCACAAAAAAAAAAAAAAAAAAAAGATGCAGTTGGGCTAAAAAGACTATAGATTCTCCAGAAACAATCAAACGTCATGAGTGAACTTTAACTGGATTCTTTTTAAAAAAAAATCAAACAGCTAAAATATTTTTGGCAGGACAAGCACAGTGGTTCACACCTGTAGTATTAGCACTCTGGGAGGCCAAGATGGAGGATGGATCCCTTGAACTCAGGAATTCGAGACCAGCGTAATCAATAGCTAGACCATGTCTCTGCTAAAAATAGGAAAAACTAGCCAAGTATTACGGTGACACCTGTAGTCCCAGCTACTGGGGAGACTGAGGTGAGAGGATTGCTTGAGCCAAGAGTTTAAAGTTGCTATGGGCTATGACTCCATGGCATTCTACCCAGGACGACACAATGAGACTATGTCTCAAAAAATAAGTAAATAAATATAAAAGTTGTATTTTAAAAAATTCTTTGCCTGAGTTTTGTGTGTCATCATTTTCATTAACATTTTAGACACCCTTCCCTGAAGGGTCTTTCGTGTTTCCACCTTTAACTGGGAGCTGCGCTACCTTTCTTTCTTGGATTTTACTCTTCCTGTGTTTGTCTTCCTTCCTTCCTTCATGTCTGCAGGGCTCCTTCTGTCTCCTTGCTGTCCATATTTTCCTGTAGATTTGTCTCCTGTTCTGGTGGTTCTCTAATTCGCCCTCCCCAGCTTACTTCCTCACTGCTAACCCTCTGCCTCTCTCCTTTCTTCTGTTACAGCCAGCTCTGAGCTCCTGTGCAAACCTGGGGTGGTTTCATTTAAAATTTAAATTGTTTTTCACTTAAACATTTTTAACAATAACAAAAAATTAGCAACATGTCACTGCAGCAGGCATTCTCTCTAGCATGGTGTAAAGACTGGAGCCCACCCAGAAACACAGTCCTCCACTTTCCCCTCTGGTCTGGCCTTGTTGAAGAGCTAATCTGGTTAACCAGGTGCTCTGGAAGAAGGAAAGCACTGCCCTGTACCCTGCACCCCTGGGAACCGCTCAACCCATGCACCCAGCAGGCCACCTGGACTTCCCTCCAGCCCCACCTTGGGTGGAGTTCACCGTGAAGGTCACTTTCCTCCCCTCCCCCTTCCCTGTCCCCAGCCCCTCCCAGTCCCTCCTGTCATTTCACCTTTTCTCTGGTTCACACACTCTTTGTATGATAATCTGCTTTTATTTTCCTGCACTTCTGAACTCTTCCTGCCTCTTTTACCCCTGGTTTTTGGCCATCAGCCTCAGATTCCTTTATCTGCCTCGGCTTGGCTGAAACTTTTGCCAGTGAGTAAAGTTTTGCCAGAAGAGAATTAAAGAATGCTCACAGATCCTTAGTTCTTTCTCACAAGTGATCACAGTTACGTTACCTGACACAATGCATTGTTCTTTTCTTCTTTTCGCTTCCTCCTTTTAGCCGAACAAATTTCCCCTGGATCCGTACTACAGTCCAATCCCAGGTTCATTTTCCTTTGAACTCCTGTCTCCACTATCTGGGTGTCCCCACCCACCTCTTCTAGGCTGATCCTGGGCAAACTGAAAGAGCCTTGATCCCACAAGTGACAGAGATACCATCTCACCACCTCCCCAAAGAAATGTCCTGCAACCCCACCCCAGTGGCCACCTGACCACTCTCAGGAGTCCTAAGTTTAAGGCTTGGGCAGAAGCTCACACCTAGCACTCTGGGAGGCCGAGGCAGGTGGATTGCTTGAGCTCAGGAGTTGAAGACCAAGTTTAAAGGCTTGGAAACATGTGTTTGGAGGTTGTGCAACTGCCCGATGCGGCTTAGTAACCCTGCAGCCTGGCTCTCCGAGGTGGTGAGATCTTTCCATCATCTCCTTGCTACACACAAGCCTCCATTCTGTCCACGCCCCAGTTCAACTCAATATTTTCCTTGGCTGGCATGGCAGCGCCTTGTTAGGCATACTAAAAGAGCATCTTTCATAACCATTTTATTTCTCAGTGAAGATGTAAAAGTGCTTGTTTTCTTGTCACCCTCCCTGGTGTGGAACAATTGCAACATTAAATCAGGGGCTCCTATTTTTAACGCCCCATTTTTTTAAGGTGTGTCATGAATTCTCCCTTGTAGTAACACGCTTTTTCTAGAGTCTGAGTCTATAACTAGCACTTATTAGAAGAAAGCTATTCCCAGCGAATTCCTTTTTTTTTTTTTTTTTTTTTTTGAGTCAGAGTCTCACTATGTTGCTGGTGACATCCTGGCTCACAGCAACCTCAAACTCTTGGGTTCAAGCGATTCTCTTGCCTCAGCCTCCCAAGTAGCTGGGACTACAGGCTCCTGACACAATGCCTGGCTATTTTTTGTTACAGTTGTCATTGTTGTTTAGCAGGCCCGGGCCGGTTTCAAACCCTCCAGCCTCAGTGTATGTGGCTGGTACTGTAACCACGGTGCTACCGGCTCCGAGCCACGTATATATATGTATATTTCTTATATTAAGGAAGTGAAACTCTAAGAAGTGGTTAGACTCAGAGGCTTATATACTCTTTCAACAAAGGAAAGAAAAGGGGTTTGGGCTTTCAGGGAAGAAAAATTGTGGGGTAGTCATTACAGTATATAGGGAGGAACTAACGGAAGACAGGATTATTTTAGTAAGGTCTGTTTATGTGACTCCTCTCAGTGAACTCTCCCTCTTCTGTGATGAGTCGCTCTCCTTTTCCTGGTATGTGAGAGAAGGGCACCTTCACAAAAAGAAACTTGTGCCTTGTGTTTAGGCAGATATGGGGAGGACAGAGAACTCTTTTCAGATCTGGGGTGGCCTATATATATATTTTTTTTTTTTTTTTTTTGAGACAGAGTCTCACATTGTCACCCTCAGAAGAGTGCTGTGACATCACAGCTCACAGCAACCTCCAGCTCTTGGGCTTAGGTGATTCTCTTGCCTCGGTCTCCCAAGTAGCTGGGACTACAGGCTCCCGCCACAATGCCTGGCTATTTTTGTTGCAGTTTGGCAGAGGCCGGGTTTGAACCTGCCACCCTCCGTATATGGGGCCGGCGCCCTACCCAGTGAGCCAGAGGCACCGCCCCCAGGGTGGCCTATCTTGACTCCCTTCTATGGCGTCACCAGTGCGTGAAGCCAGTGCTGACATTTTCTACTGGACCTTATGTTGGGTGGTGCTTTTCAGCTATTGCTTCTAGTTTTCACCTGATTAAACCGAGGCTTTGAAAGGTCAGTCCTCTTCCTTCGGGAATCTGCTCTCTGAATGGCTCAATTATCTCCCGCCATTCTCCAATCTCACCTTTCTTCCCTCCTCAGCTGTCACTGTAAGTTCTGTTTAAAAATCCATCCTGCTCTTCACCTTCGTAGTGGGGAGCCCTTGGTTTCTATGAGGAAGAATGAAAGAAATGAAAAATCATTTTACCACAAAGACATTTGCACCAGAATGTTAATTGCAACTGAATTCAGAATTGTCAAGTTGGGCGGCGCCTGTGGCTCAGTGGCTAGGACACTGGCCCCATATACTGAGGGTGGCAGGTTCAAACCTGGCCCTGGGCAAACTGCAACATAATTGTCAAGTCATGGAAGCAACCCTTGAATGGATGGACTGCGGTATCTGTATACCATGAAATAGTATACAGCCATAAGAGAAGTTGAAGACTTTACATCTTTTATGTTTACCTGGATGGAGCTGAAACACGGTCTTCTTAATAAAGTATCTCAAGAGGGTTGGCACCTGTAGCTCAAGCGGCTAAGGCGCCAGCCACATACACCAGAGCTTACAGGTTCAAATCCAGCCCAAGGCCACCAAACAACGCTGACAGCTACAACCAATAAAGTATCTCAAGAATAGAAAAAAGGTGGCGCCTGTGGCTCAAGGAATAGGGCGCCCGCCCCATATACCAGAGGTGGCGGGTTCAAACACAGCCCTGGCCAAAAACTGCAAAAAGAGGGAAAAAAATCCACTGTACTCAATACTAATAGAGAACAAATATATGAACAATTACACGCCCGCACAAATGATAAAACACAAATTTAGTCTAGCAAGGGGAAGAGGAGGAGGAGACGGGCAAGGGGGGGGGAGAGTGATTGGCGGAGGAGGGAGGGTAATTGGCAGGATCTCACCTCAGGTGCATGATATGTGGGTGTTCAGCACACCCATTGGATGAAGGGCTCAACTACAACTTCACTTTGCCTTGGAAGTGAAAAAACGTAACCTAAAAATGTGTACCATCATATTAATTTAAAATTTAAAAAAAAGAAAGAAAATATCGGAAGTCAGGAGAGACCCAAAGGGATGTAGCCCGTGGCTAGAACCCACACCCACAGCTTTCTAGGGTCCCTGTCCCCACACGCCTCTCTGGGGACCTCCTCCTGCATTAGGTCTCAAGTGTTCTTTGGAGTCAAAGCCACAGCACCATCCTCATTGCTCCAGAGTTGATATTTCTGCTGACTCTTCTTGTGCACTTAAAAATTGTCCCCCCCCCCAAATGTTCCAATAAAAAACAAATTCTAGCACCTCCAGGCAGAAGTAAGCTGAGAACTTGCAGAATCACAGGTGCTTCAGCTGGACCAGTCCAGGGAGTATTTTTTCCCACCAGACAGAGTGCAGGCTGTATGGATGTTTTCACTGAAGGTGGTTGCAATTTGACAGGAGTCCAGGTGTGGTGACGTGGGACAAGCCTCAAACATGATCAAGTCCATGTAGAGGCTTCATTCATCTCTATTTTGCCAATGATCTCTCATAGTACCCCGATTTCGTGATGCCATTTGAGTGGAGTTAAATTGGGACAGCTTCCATTATATGAGTAATTAGAGTCAGCTTTGACCAAGGTGAGTAATAGGTCACTCCTGTTAGTACAACATTCTGCCCTGGTCAGGAGGCAGCTACATAATGCACTGAAAGGCTAGTGGAAAAAGCAGGTCTGGACAGGGAATAAGTAGCTTTAACTTTGCTTTTAAAATATTAGGAGGGCAACATGATAGAATATTATTCAGCCCTAAAAAGAAATGTCGTGGGTGGCACCTGTGGCTCAAAGGAGTAGGGCACTGGCCCCATATGCTGGAGGTGGTGGGTTCAAACCCAGCCTGGGCCAAAAACTGCAAAAAAAAAAAAAAAAAAAAAAAAGGAATGTCGTACCAATGTGTGTTCAACATGGCTACGCTTCAAAGCAGTGTTGAAAGAAGCCAGATCCAAAAGGTCACATGGTGCATGATGCCACCACTTAGATGTGATGTTCAGAGCAGGTGAATCCACAGAGACGGAACACAGTGGGAGGGTGTCAAGGGCTGGGGGAGGCAGGATGGACCAGGACTACTTAAGGGGTGTGGGGCCTCTATATTTAGGCTTAGATAGAAGTGGTGGTTGCACAACATTGAGAATATACAGAATTAGCCTGGGCGGTGGCTTGGACCTGTAATCCCAGCACTTTGGGAGTGGTGCAGGATTTTGAGGTGGGAGGATTTCTTGAGGCCAGGAGCTCGAGACCAGCCTATGCAACATAAAGAGACTCCTATCTCTACAAAAAATCTTTTAAAAATTAGCCAGGTGTGGTGTTTTGTACCTGTAACCCCAGATAGAGGTTGAGGCAGGATGATCTCTTGAAGACGCAGGGGTTGGAGGCTGCAGTGAGCTGTGACCTGACCATTACATTCCAACCTGAACAATAGAGAGACCCCAGAAAGGGGGGGGGGGGGGGTCGACACCCAACCCAGTAGGACTGAGGCTCAAGACTTCAGTTCCTGGGGCAGTGCCTGTCAGTGAGTAGGGCACTGGCCCCATATACTGAGGGTGGCGGGTTTGAACCCGGCCCTGGCCAAATAGCAACAACAAAACAAAAAAATAAACTTGCTTAAAAAAAAAAAAAAAAAAAAAAAGACTTCAGTTGCTCTTCAGGGGGACCTACACTGGAGATGTTCTGGGAGGACAATAGGGCTTAATGGGGCAGGTGGTGGGTGACGTGAGGGCTCCGGGCAGGATTAACGGGAGCACGTGTAGGGGCAAGGGACACTGCAGGAGCTCTCTCTCCAGCTTGGGCTGAAATGGGGAAAGCTATGGGGTATGAGAAGTAATGTTTTCACTCCTGATGTTCATTCCAGTCTTCAGCCCAGTTTATCTTTACTCAAGTATGTGTCATATTTGTCAAACCCTGGAGCAATGCCCATGTGCATATGTACTAAGGCACCTGTCTCAATATTGGCCTGTGACCTGGTGTCTCCTAACACTGAGGTACATTAAGTGGTTCCCCTGCCCCTCAGCACTCTTGCCCCTTGATTCTTAGGCCTACATCCATTGTACAGAAGGCAAAGGGTAAAGCCCAAGTTTAAAATGTAAGTACACTTGCCCAGGTGCAGTGGCTCATGCTCGTAATCCTAATACTCTGGGAGGCCAATGCAGGTGGATTGCTTGAGCTCAGGAGTTCAAGACCAGCCTGAGCAAGAGCAAGACCGCATCCCTACTAAAAATAGAAAAATTAGCCAGGTATTGTGGTGGGCACCTGTAGTCCCAGCTACTCGGGAGGTTGAGGCAAGAGGATCACTTGAGCCAAGAGTTTGAGGTTGCTGTGAGCTATGATGACACCATGGCACTCTACCCAGGGTGACAAAGTGAGACTCTATCTCAAAAAATAATAATGAAATGTAAGTACATTCAAAGAGATTAATGTAGATTAAAATAATCCCACACAGGCTCGGCACCTGTAGCTCAGTGGCTAGGGTGCTGGCCACATATACCTGGGCTGGCAGGTTCGTAACCCAGCATGGGCCTGCCAAAACAACAATGAAAACTACAACAACAAAAATAGCCAGGCGTTGTGGTGGGCACCTGTAGTCCCAGCTACTTGGGAGGCTGAGGCAAGAGAATCACTTACGCCCAAGAGTTAGAGGTTGCTGTAAGCTGTGATGCCACAGCACTCTACTGAGGGTGACATAGTGAGACTCTGTCTCAAAAAAATAAAATAACAATCCTAAACATAAACAACCAAGTACAAAAATAGATAAATAGGACTTCATCAAAATTAAAAACTTTTGTGCTTCAAAGGAAACTAGCCAGTGAGTGATAAGGTGAGCCATAAAGTAGGGGAAAATATTTGCAAATCACATATCCAATAAGTAGAAATTAGAAGAACCTTCATATGTTGTTGGTAAGCATGTAAGATGATGTGGCCACTTTGGAAAAGAGGAAAGCAGGTCTTAAAAAAATTAAATTCAGCATTTCTCCTTCACCTCACTTGCTATTCTGATTCTAGCCATCCCAGTCAGTGTGAAGTGGGCCCCACTGAGGCCTTGATTGGCATTTCCCTAATGACTAATGGTGCTGAGCATCTTTTCATGTATTTATTGGTCATTTATTGGCATCACAGCTCACAGCAACCTCAAACTCTTGGGCTTCAGTGATTCTCTTGCCTCAGCCTCCCGAGTAGCTGGGACTACAGGTGCCGGCCACAATGCCTGGCTGTTTTTTTTGTTGTATCTTCTCTGGAGAAATGTCTATTTAGGGCCTCTACCTATTTTTTTTAATTGGGTTACTTGTCATTTTATTGTTGAGATATAAGAGCTCTTTATACATTCTGGGCACTAGACCCATATCAGATATACGATTGCCTCGGCCAGCTTCTTTTCTTAGAGCAAACACTAACCAGGAGAAGAAAGGAAGTTTGAAGAAGCAACAAGGGGTCACGGGAGCCCCACGTTGGTGTAGACAGGCCCAAATGGGAGAAGGTGGCGCTTTTTACCTTGTATACATGTTCTGTCTACCCCTCTCTTTACCTGCCATGTTTTCCTGCCCACCTTGCTTCTCCCCTTTGTCCAAGCAAAATAACCTCTAGCCCAGGAAGTAAGTAACCAAAATTAACATTCTTTGCCTTAAATGTTGTTTCAGGCACCAAAAACCAGACAAGAGACTTTTGAAAAGTGCAACCAACAGAATACAAATATATTTTTCTTTTCTTTACCCTCCCTTCCTTCCTTCCTTCCTTCCTTCCTTCCTTCCTTCCTTCCTTCCTTCCATTTCTGTCATTGTTGTTGAGACAGAGTCTCACTCTGTTGCCCTAGGTGCTGTAGTGTCATAGTTCACAGCAACCCAAAACTCTTGTACTCAAGCAATCCTCTTGCCTCTCAGCCTGCCACAATGCCCAGCTAGTTTTTTAGTAGAGACAGGATTTTGCTCTTGCTCAGGCTGGTCTCAAACTCCTGAGCTTCAGAAATCCACCTGCCTCGGCCTCCCAGAGTGCTAGAATGACAGGCACGAGCCACCATGCCCAGCAAGTATATTTTTCTTAAAGCCAAGAAAGGGAAAAGATAAGAGAAATCCTGGCTTCAGAAAGTTCTCCCATGTCAAAAAATTATTGAAAGGTTGTGGTTCCAACTTAGTTGCCTGGGTCTGCACACCAATCCCAAAATGACCTCGCATAAGCCGTGCATGTTTGTATAAAACAGGTTCCTCTGACATGCACAGATGTTTGCCGCCTTCCAAGAACAGCAATCAGATAGCAGTTTCGTTACGTTCCACTGTCCACTGGAGAAGGTAACTGGAAAACAGTACTCAGAAGCACCTGCCAGAGAGCTACCTGCTCAGATCCGGTGTCTTGGAACTTCTCTGGAATAATTATGCACCTTCTTTTCATAACAAAAACAGATATCCATTTAGTAACCTTAGAGGGCAATTTGACCTTTAAATTCTTTACAGACTTTAAATCAAGAGAAATATTTGACAGAGAAAAGCAAACACTTTTTGGGTAAGTTTTATGGTAGGTTGGAAGTTCTGAAAAAACTCATAGTCTGATTCAAGTCATGCCTCCCCCTCACCTAGATAATGTAACTTTCAGCATTGGGTCAGAGAAAGGTCTTTGGACTTAGGATCATGGTTCGTGGTACAATTATACAGCACTGATAAAGAGCTACACTGATTAATACACCAAATCGTGAGATGTTTTTGCAGAGGCATGTGAGAGGAAATATTTAGAGCCGGCTGAGGAGGGACCAAGTACTTCCAAGTTTTTTGAGTAAGAGCTACAAGCATGGCATCTACACTGCCTCTGTCTGGGGGACGGAAGATGGTGCAAAATGGGGCAAGGACGGGAGGCGTGTAGAGAAGGTTGGCCTGAAGACACAAAGTAAAGTTTAGGAACCAGTAAACTGGGACGAGACGGGGAACGAAAGTTGTCTCTTGCTAAACAGCTGCTGTTAAATTTATATATCACTTGCAGTTTGTTGGTTTTTGTTGTTGTTGTTGTTGTTGTAGTTTTGCATGTGAAAATTTATCACTACTGTGTTTTCACCACCAAAATTTACGATCTTGAGTAGGGCGCCAGCCCCATGCCAGAGGTGGCGGGTTCAAACCCAGCCCTGGCCAAAAACTGCAAAAAAAAAAATTATGATCTTGATCTTTCCTTCTTGCCTTTGTATGGGGCTGAGAGAGAGACATTGGCTACTTTGACAACCTTAGAGCAGACTCCAGGAATGTCACCAATAGCATGACCTTTTCTACCAAACCCACCAGCCAGGACTTCATTGTTTTCCTCAATAAAATTCCAGAAATCGCAGTACCAAAGCTGTGATTTTCTTACTGTTCTTGATCAGCTGGACCCTGACACCCTTCCTGATGGCAGAATTTGCCTATTTGGCTTCCATTCCTGCTTTTACAGCACAATTCCCTTTGCATGGGCAGCACCTTGTGGCTACTGAACACACTTGAAATGTGGCCAGGCCACATGTAAACTACATGATGTGAACTTCACATCATTTTTCAAAGACTTAATAAGACATTTTAAATACTTTTTTAAATTTTGGTTGTACGCTGAAATGATACCATTTGGAGTATATTGGGTTAAGTAAAATATGTTATTAAAATTCATCTCAAGGCTGCTGAGATGGCTCACACCTGTAACTCACACTGGTAATCTCAGCACTCTGGGTGGTAGAGATGAGAGGATTGCTCGAAGTCAGGAGTTCAAGACCAGCCTGAACAAGAGTGAGATCCTCCATCTTTCAAAAAAATAGAAAACTTAGCTAGACATCGTCTCAGCCATACAGGAGGCCAAGGCAGGAAGATTTCTTGAGCACATGAGTTTGAGGTTGCAGTGAGCTATAGCACCCTTGCAGGGTGACAAAGCAACACTCTGTCTTTAAATAAATAAATAAATTAGGCCCAGCACAGCTGTAATGCTAGCACTCAGGGAGGCTGAGGTGGATGGATCACTTCAGCTCAGCAGTTCGAGACCAGCCTGAGCAAGTTTGAAACCCCATCTCTACTAAAAGTAGAAAAACTATCAGGGCATGGTGGTGGCCACCTGTAGTCCCAGCTGCTCCAGAGGCTGAGGCCAGAGAATGGCTTGAGCCCCAGGGTCAGAGGCTTCTGTGAGCTATGTTGTACTCTACCCAGGGCAACAGAGTGAGACTGTCTCAAAAATTAATTAATTAATTAATTGAAAATTATAATGAATAATTTCATCTGTTTCACTTTACTTTTTCAACGTAACTACTAGAAAAATTTTAAGGCGCAGCTGTGGCTCACATTATATTTTTATTGGACTGAGATTATAATTCCACTGGACAAAGCTGCTCTGAGCTTCTAATACACTAAAGTGCATTGTGAGTCCCTCAGAGGAGGCTGTAGCAGGCAGGGTTTCCAGACACATGTGACCACAGAGTCGCTCCTCACATAACATCATGCGCGGTTACCTAGTCATCATCTTCCTTCACAGTGTCCCCAAACACTCATTAATTCCCTTGAGCTGCTTGGAGTCCCACTTAAGGAGTGTCTACCCAGATGCTTCCCAAAGAAGTTAATTTATTGAAAAAAAGGAGTTGTGCCTGTGAGGATGTGGCCCATTATTCTGACAGCTTTAACACCGTTCATACCACAAAAGCGTCTTTCACATTAAGTGTCTCCGTGCTTCAGCAAAACCAAAATGAAAGTACATTTTACCAAATCATTGTACCCCGGGGCGGCACCTGTGGCTCAAAGGAATAGGGCGCTGGCCCCATATGCTGGAGGTGGCAGGTTCAAACCCAGCCCAGGCCAAAAACTGCAAAAAATAAATAAATAAATAAACCAAATCATTGTACCCCGTAGAATTGTAGAATTTGAGATGCAGATAGTATCTAATCCAATAGCCCAAGTCATAGTCTTGATTAGGGGACAAACATCCAGCCACCAATAATACACCAAATATAGGCTGGGTACAGTGGGTCACACCTGTACTCCCAGCACTTTGGGAGGCAGAGGCAGGAGGCCAGGAGTTTGAGACCAGCCAGAGCACAAGTCAGACCCTGTCTCTACAAAAGAAAAAAGAAAAAGAAAGAAAAATTAGCCACACGAGTTGGCACATGCCTGTAGTCTCACCTACTCTGGAGGCTAAGGTAGGAGGATTGGTTGAGCCCAGGAGGTTGAGGTTGCGGTGGGCTATGATGATGCCACCCACTACACTCTAGCCCAGGTGATAGAGCAAGATCTTGTCTCAAAAAAAAAACAAAAACAAAGGCCAAATACTTTTTGAGTGTTCACTATGTACCAGACATTCCTTTCAAACTCACCAACAAGCTTAGCAAGTTGGTTCTATTACAATCAGTCCAATTTTACAAGTGCTTAGAAGATCGGGGAAGCTGGACCATGTCTCTGAGGTCACACAGCTGGAGAGAGGGGCTGGTTGGCTTCTCCAGTAGGTTGTGCTGCCTCTGGGAAGAGATTTGCAAATATATCAGACATAACAGTCCAGCTGCAGTGTCTGCACCAGACCAATGGCAGATGTAGTGTATTCAAGAGTAATATAATTATGTGGGGTTTTTGTTTCTTTTTTAAAACAGAGTCTCACTCTGTGCCCTGGTACAGTGTCATGGTGTCACAAGTCACAGCAATCTCTTGGGCTCAAGAGATCCTCTTGCCTCAGCCTCCTGAGAGGCTGGGACTACAGGTGCCCACAGCAACACCCAACAATTTTTTAGAGATGGGGACTCACTCTTGCTCAGGCTGTCTCAACTCCTGAACGCATGCAATCCACCCACCTCGGCTCCCAGAGTGCTAGGGTTACAGGCATGAGCCAACTGGCCTGACCATTGGTTTTTGACAATTTCCAGGTACTAAGGTTATAATATACGAGTGGAAAAACCCTTGCTCTTCTATTGTTTCATACCTACAGATACAAGTTTGGTGTGGTGTTTCTTTTATTTATTTGTTTGTTTATTTATTTATTTATTTTTGCAGTTTATGGCCGGGGCTGGGTTTGAACCCGCCACCTCCGGCATAAGGGGCCAGCGCCCTACTCCTTTGAGCCATAGTATTTGTTTATTTATTTATTTTTTTAGAAATAGAGTCTCACTCTGTCTCCCTCAGTAGTGTCTTGTGGCATCACAGCTCACAGGAACCTCCAGCTCCTGGGCTTAGGCGATTCTCTTGCCTCACCCTTGCAAGTAGCTGGGACTACAGGCACCCACCACAACACCCAGCTATTTTTTGTTACAGTTTGGCCAGGGCCAGGTTTGAACCCACCATCCTCAGTATATGGGGCTGGCACCCTACTCACTGAGCCACACGCACCACCCTGTGTTTCTTTTAGTTTAATTACATCTACGCTCCACATATCCAAATCATCTTTCCCTAACTTTACTTTTTTTTTTTGAGACAGAGCCTCAAGCTGTCGCCCTGGGTAGAGTGCTGTGGCCTCACAGTTCACAGCAACCTCCAACTCCTGGGTTCAAGAGATTATCCTGCCTCCACCTCCCAAGTAGCTGGGACTACAGGCGCCCGCCACAATGCCTGGCTATATTTTTTTTGTTGCAGCCGACATTGTTGTTTGGCAGGCCTGGGCTGTATTGGAACCCGCAGGCTCAGGTGTTTGTGGCTGGCGCCTTAGCCGCTTGAGCCACAGCTGCTTGAGCCACAGGCCCCGAGCCAAGACTGAGATTTTAAATGACAGTATTCCACTCATACAATTGCTACCTCATATTTACAATTGTGAAATTTAGAGAAATAAAACTAGTATCTCAAGTGATTGCTGAACTCTTAATATCTATTTCTCAGTGTTGAACTTGAAAATCAACATATAACCTAAAACAATGTTTTTTTCTGTTTTTCTTTCTGAAGCTCTTTCACCATGCCTGGGTCACTTCCTTTGAATGCAGAAGCTTGCTGGCCAAAAGATGTGGGAATTGTTGCCCTTGAGATCTATTTTCCTTCTCAATATGTTGATCAAACAGAGTTGGAAAAATATGATGGTGTAGATGCTGGAAAGTATACCATTGGCTTGGGCCAGGCCAAGATGGGCTTCTGCACTGACAGAGAAGATATCAACTCTCTTTGCATGACTGTGGTTCAGA
This sequence comes from Loris lydekkerianus, assembly GCA_963574355.1. Classification (NCBI taxonomy): domain Eukaryota; kingdom Metazoa; phylum Chordata; class Mammalia; order Primates; family Lorisidae; genus Loris; species Loris lydekkerianus. Next base: position 11,389 of record CAUYPK010110902.1, on the reverse strand, counting down.
ATCTTATGGAGAGGAATAACCTTTCTTATGACTGCATTGGACGACTAGAAGTTGGAACAGAGACAATCATCGACAAATCAAAGTCAGTAAAGACTAACTTGATGCAGTTGTTTGAAGAATCTGGCAATACAGATATAGAAGGAATCGATACAACTAATGCTTGCTATGGAGGCACCGCTGCTGTCTTTAATGCTGTTAACTGGATTGAGTCCAGCTCTTGGGATGGTATGTTACATGCCTCTGTTTCCCTCCAAAAAATCTTTCTTTTTTTTGAGACAGAGTCTCACTGTGTCGCCCTCAGTAGAGTGCTGTGATGTCACACCTCACAGTAGCTGGGACTATAGGCGCTAACCACAATGCCCAGCAATATTTTTGTTGCAGTTGTCATTGTTGGTTAGCTGGCCCAGGCTGGGTTCGAACCCACCAGCCTGGGTGTATGTGGCTGGCACTGTAACCAGTGTGCTATAAGCGCCAAGCCTTTTTTTTTTTTTTTTTTTTTAGACAGATTCTTACTGCGTTGCCCTTGGTAGAGAGCTGTGACGTTACAGCCACAGCAACCTCAAACTCTTGAGCTTAAGGGATTCTCTTGCCTCAGCCTGCCAAGGATCTGGAACTACAGGCGCCCGCCCCAATGCCCAGCTATTTTTTGGTTGTAATTGTCATTGTTCTTTGGCAGGCCTGGGCTGGATTTGAACCTGCCAGCTCTGGTGTACATGGCTCGCGTCCTAGCCGCTGAGCTACAGGTGTCAAGCCTGAGAACATTTTCTTTCTTTATCAAAGATAGGGAAAGCATATCCTGGGGAAGGTATAATAGTCTTGAATTTTACATTTATTTATAGTGTTGCTCACCTTGTGAAATAACAAAAACTATTTTTCAGGACGGTATGCCCTAGTGATTGCAGGAGATATTGCTGTATATGCCACTGGAAATGCTAGACCTACAGGTGGAGTTGGAGCCGTGGCTATGCTAATTGGGCCAAATGCTCCTTTAATTTTTGAACGAGGTGAGTATTTGGGAAAGCATTTTTTTTTTTTTTAGTAGCACAATATAGTGAAATTTTAAAATAGAAACAGGACACTTATGAGTGTTCATTAAAGGCAGGCACTATCTGCTAAGGGCTTTATGTATTATTATCTTAGTTAAAGCAATTTTATAAGGTAGGTGGTGTCATCCCTACATTATAGAGAGATAAAATGGGTCAAAATCGGGTTTAAGTAACAGCTTATGTAGTAACTTGCTCGTAGGCACTGGCAAGTTTAATTTGTCTTCAGTTCAGTTGCGCTACTATGAACTCCCATTTAGACTTATGAGAGTTACATGAAAAGTTGTATATCAATAGGGAGTCACAGGACTATCTGTGGATACTGTTATGTTTCATTTCAGTTATATTGGCTTTTTCTGTGGACAGGCTGGGCATTAAGAAAACAAATAAAATTTAAAAAAATCAATTATATTGGCTTCACCATGAGATTTCTATGCTATAAGGGGTGAGAGTTGATTAAATAGTCAAGGATGGTTCTTACATAATGCAATATGCTTACTAACATATTTTACAAACATCAAGAAGCAGAAGAAATACATAGACATCTTCCTTTTTGGTTCTAATAGGGCTGCGTGGGACACATATGCAACATGCCTATGACTTTTACAAGCCTGATATGCTCTCTGAATATCCTATAGTAGATGGAAAACTCTCCATACAGTGCTACCTCAGAGCATTAGACCGCTGCTATTCTGTCTACTGCAAAAAGATCCACAGCAAGTGGCAGAAAGGTGAGTTTTACCCATTTTCCCTGTTTTTTGGTATCTCTTGAAGGCAGTGCACTGTCCTAGGTGTCTTTGGTAAAAAAGGCATCCTTCATTCGTGTCCTTTTACGATTTCTTCCTCATTTACCAAACAACATTTTTCCATGGTTTCTGGGGATATGGAATTTAAAAGAGGTAACTTTTGAAAATGAGGTATACCTCTGCAAAAATGCTTAGATTGATTTACCCCATGTAAGAAAATCAAAGTGGAGTAAAAGTAGCTTGAATTTTATTCATCTTTTGAGAGAGGTATTTTAACAAGGTTTTAGTTTACAACTGTGATTCAGAGAAAACTATAAAGAATATACAATAAGATGATTCCTCCTTTATCCATAATTCTTTATTTTTGGCCAATAAATTACTGTTTTCTTTTTCATTGTTATTAATCTCAGTTTTTAACCCTGAAAAAATTCTTAAAGCATTGAAAAAGATAGTAGTTGAATTAATGCTATTATATTAATAGTACATGGTATCATAGAAAGTATATTTTTTACATAGTCCAACTTTGCTTTTTAGAGGTTGTGAAAAAGGGTTAAAAATAATATTTAATAACAAGTATTAAGGAACATAGTGACTCTGGATAAGAAACAATCTTCCAGTATGTAAAATGTCATACTATTTATTAGTATGTATTATCGAGACAGTGATTTTTCTAACTTTTTATTAAGACCCATAATTAAGATGTACATTTTTCATTGTGTATATGTACTAAACTGAAACGAAAGTGGCATGAAATTACTTATCCATGCTATAAGTTATGTAGTTTGATATTTTTCTACTCTCTTTAACTTTTTTATAATACTTTATTAAAAAAACATACTGGTGCAACCCACTAGATTGTATATACATAACCTTCTAATATATTATGACTCCTAAATTTTAAAATCAGTGATGTAGTAGTATATATTGATTCATCTCTAGATGTCTTTTATATGTTTAAACTACAGAGAAATTTTATTATACAGTGCATTTTGGGTTGCTGTTTAAGGAGATAAAAACATCCTAGCCTTGTTCTAAATTCGGACTTAAAAGTTTTATGACTTGTAAGAATTTCATAGTTTCCTTAGACTTCTCTTTTGTCTTTCAGAGGGAAATGATAAAGATTTTACCTTGAATGATTTTGGCTTCATGATCTTTCACTCACCATACTGTAAACTGGTTCAGAAATCTCTAGCTCGGATGTTGCTGAATGATTTCCTTAATGATCAGAACAGAGATAAAAATAGTATCTATAGTGGTCTGGAAGCTTTTGGGTAAGAGGAGCTACTATGGCTTTTTCCCTTTCTATTATATATTAGAACATTTTTATAACTGTTAAATTATTTATACAGATGTGGAAATTTTAGAGTCAAAAGGATCTTAGAAGTCATCTGGTCTAATCTATGTAGATCAATTGTGAAGGAACTGAGTGTGAGCGGGGTGGTAGCTTACTTAATCGTGTGAATTCTTCAGTAACTTCTACTAAGATTTTCTGATTTCCTCCTTTTATCTCTGTTCCAGTTGTCACTATGATAAAATAACTACACAAGTGCCTATTTCACAACAGGCTCTTTCTAGCTATCCTGCACACAGCACTGTTAAAGTCTACTTTCATACTCACCCATGTTTTTCTTTTTAGGCTCCTTAACATGCTATTCATGTTAAACTCATTCTATTTCTCTCTGCCTGTGTCCTTTTCATCTGATGAAATTCTACTTGACCTTTAAGATTTGGCTTCTATAGTATCATGACTTTTTAAAAACTAAATAGACATTATTATGGACTTGAAATAGTATTCTGTTTGCCTTAGTGGGTCCATTAACTCACTGAATCAAGTATTCGTAACTTAATTATAAAAAGCCTTGAGAAAAATGACCACATATAAAACTGTTATGTCTTCTGTTGCAGTTAGCACACTGTTACTTGGCTTTTTTTTTTTTTGAGCAGAGTCTCTCTATGTTATCCTGGGTAGAGTACCATGGTTCATGGATCACAGCAACCTCAAATTCTTGGGCTTAAGTGTTTGTCTGGCTCAGCCCCCCAAATAGCTGGGACTACAGGTGCCCGCCACAACTCCCGGCTATTTTTTTGTTGCAGTTATCATTGTTTGGCAGGCCCCGGCTGGATTCAAACCCGCCAGCTCTGGTGTATGTGGCTGGCACCCTAGCCGCTTAGCTCCAGGGGTTGAGCCTGTTACTTGGCTTTTAATAAATGAGAAAACAGAATCATACATATTTATATATTTGAATATTAATTAGATCCACTATCTTAATGTAATAAAAACATAGGCTTTGAACACCATAAAATTGTCTTTTTGGTAAATCTTTCAGAGATGTTAAATTAGAAGATACCTACTTTGATAGAGATGTGGAAAAGGCATTTATGAAGGCTAGTTCTGAACTCTTTAATCAGAAAACAAAGGCATCTTTGCTTGTATCAAATCAAAATGGAAATATGTATACATCTTCAGTATATGGTTCCCTTGCTTCTGTTCTAGCACAGTAAGTATACATTTTATCTGCTTCACTCCCCTCCTTTGAGTAGGTTAGATTTCTAAGACCAAATCTCATGTCAGGTGCATTGTTGGTAGGTCACAATGCTTGTCTTTGGGCTCTTTAATCTGCTATTGTTCATTGACTTGAAGGATATATGGGTTGAGGCTACAGTTCTTCCAGTTATTTATTAATTTCATATTGGCTTTCCTGGCTCCTATTTTCATGGTTTTATTATTCTTTTTGTTTTTTTTGAGGCAGAGTCTAACTTTCTTGCCTCTGGTAGATTGCCGTGGTGTCACAGCTCACAGCAACCTCAAACTCTTGAGCTCAAGCTTTTGCCTCAGCCTTCCAAGTAGCTGGGACTACAGTTGCCCAGCACAATGCCCAGTCTTTTTTTTTTTTTTTTTCCTTTTTCTTTTTTAGAAACAGAGTCTCACCCTGTCACCCTCAGTAGAGTGCTGTGGCATCACAGCTCACAGCAGCCTCCAGCTCTTGGGCGTAGGCGATTATACTCAGCCTCCCAGGTAGCTGGGACTACAGGAGCCCACCACAATGCCCAGCTATTTTTTGTTGCAGTTTGGCCGGGGTCAGGTTGAACCTGACACCCTTAGTATATGGAGCCGGCGCCCTACTCACTGAGCCACAGGTGTTGCCTTTTTTTTTTTTTTTTTTTTTTATATAGAGATGGGGTGGGTTGGGGGTTTTCACTATTGCTCAGGCTGGTTTTGAACTCGTGAGCTAAAGCGATCCACCTGCCTCCGTCTCCCAGAGTGCTGGGATCACAGGCATGACCCACCACGCCCAACCTTGGTTTTATTATTCTTAGCCTACAGTTGAACCATAAATCCCTGAATGGTACACAAGTATATTCTAGTGAGGGGGAGGGGAAAGGAAAGAAAGGGGACAGGGGAGGAGGGAGGGCGATTGGCAATTTCTCACCTAATGTGCATAATGTCAGGATATTCAGCACACCCCCTGGGTAAAGGGCTCAACTACAACTTGAACTTCACCTTAGAAATAAAAACAATGTAACTTAAATATTTGTACCTTTATATTAATCTCAAATTTTAAAAAAACCGAAGGAAAAAAAGATCCCTCGTTGATGAAGTAATTTATGTTGTGGTATAATTTTCATAATCACCATCATTCCCCAAAAGATAAAAACTCTTTATTTTCAGTGAGCTTATTGTAATATTACAACTTGAAATTGGATCTCTACTTTAACCTATAGTTTGAATTTTTTTTTTTTTTTTGCAGTTTTTGGCTGGGGCTGGGTTTGAACCCGCCACCTCCAGCATATGGGGCTGGCATCCTATCCCTTTGAGCCACAGGCACCGCCCTATAGTTTGAATTTTTATTCCTACTTGTATGGCTTCCTATATAGTGTAGCTTTAGATGAGTTCAGCTTCTTAACTATTTCTGCACCGTACCCAGGTACACCCCTCAGCAACTGGCTGGGAAGAGGATTGGAGTGTTCTCTTATGGTTCTGGCTTGGCTGCCACCCTGTACTCTCTTAAAGTTACACAAGACGCCACACCAGGTAAGTGCTAAGTCTTTCAACAAGGAGGTATAGAGAGACTACTATGATGATGTTATTATAATTTAGTGGGCTTCTCAAGTGAACATTTCAATCTGTCCCATAGATGATTATATTTTAATTATCATTAGTTCCAAAAGTTCTGTGGTGTCAGATACCAGGAAAAGTATGGATGGACCTTTTTTTTGCCAATCGACTTCTGTTAATGTTTTTGTATTTAATGTGTGGCCTAAGACAACTCTTACTCTTCCAGTGTGCAACAGAGAAAACAAAGGTTTGACACTCCTGCTATACTTAAATCTGCCCTAATAGGATAAAGAGTAGGATTAAGTTATATAATTTTTTAAATTTTTTTTGAGATAGAGTCTCACACTATAGCCCTGGGTAGAGTGCTATGGTGTCATAGTTCCCAGTAACATCAAACTCCTGGTTCTAACAATCCTCTTACCTCAGCCACCCCATTAGCTAGAACTACAGGCACCTGCCACAACACCCAACTAGTTTTTCTACTTTTAATAGAGTTGCTTGGATTATAATGCGAGGGGTGAGCCACTGTACCCAGCCAAGTTATCTAATTTTTATAGGTTTATAGTCTTGCCTATATTTAAGGAAACTTTTGTGCCTTTCCTGAGTAAGACGGAACAAAAACATAGAGAAAAACTGATGAAAACTTTGCCTTTTTTTTTTTTTTTTTTTTTTTTTTTTGAGACAGATTGAAACCCCAGGTAGAGTGCCACCGTAGCGTCACAGCTCACAGCAACCTCAAACTCTTGGGCTTAAATGATTCTCTTGCCTCAGGTTCCCAAGCATCTGGGAGTACAGGCGCCCACCACAGTGTCCAGCTATTTTTTTGTTGTAGTTGTCATTTTGTTAGGCTGGGTTCGAACCCACTAGCCCTTTTGTATGTGGCCAGCGCCTTAGCCTGTAGTTTCAAACTCCATCTCCTGACTTGTCTGCTGGCTAGTAACAAAAAAATGTCTAGTCAGAAGTCATAGGAAGTTTGTTAAATAGATACCATCTTTTAACTAAAAAAATAGCTAGTAGATCTAAAAGAAGTGAAAGGTGGTTTGTTTTCTTTCTTTTTTTTTTTTTTTTTCATTTGGCAACATTTTATTTAGGCTTCTTTTGGGCATGCGATTTTGTTCAGGTTTTTAATGTTGGAATTATTTACTATTTTAGGGTCTGCTCTTGATAAGATAACAGCAAGTTTGTGTGATCTTAAATCAAGGCTGGACTCAAGAACTTGTGTGGCACCAGATATCTTTGCTGAAACCATGAAGCTCCGAGAGGACACCCATCATTTGGGTAAAAATATTAAATTGTGTTTGCATAAAGCCAAAAGTTTATCGGAGGGCTGCAGTAACAATAAAAATGTTACATATGAGATAAGGATATCAAGGCTTTATTCAGTACTAATCTGATGCCAATGAAAATTGAACATATGGATATATGAAACTTCTTTAGTTTTATTACCAGATGAGTTATATGTCATAACTAATTTTAGATATTCTCTGCTTTTCCTGTAGTCAACTATATTCCCAAGGGTTCTATAAATTCACTCTTTGGAGGAACATGGTACCTAGTTAGAGTGGATGAAAAGCACAGAAGAACTTACGCTCGGCGTCCATCTCCAAATGATGACACTTTGGACGAAGGAGTGGGACTTGTGCATTCAAACACAGCAACTGAGGTGAGTAAAGCTCACTGTGTTCATCTTATTCTTTGGCAGTGTAGAAAGTTCCAATCCCCAGAGCTCAGGGTTAGGAGACCTAAGTGAGATTTAGCAACTCAAAGAATGTCAGTAAGGCAGAAAAATTCAGAGAAAGGGCTCTGGGGTTAGATTTCAGCTGTCCCATAGTTGCATAAAGTATTTCTTTGCACTTGAAGTACTAGCATTTAAAAAGTGAACAGTAAATACTAGATTTTATTAATAAGATCAGAATTTATAGAAAGCCTGGTAAGAGAGGAGCCTCATTTGTGGTGTGTGTCTTGGTGAGAGAAGGAGTGCAGGCAGGGTGTTGAGCCCCTCACGTCTTATCTCAGACCATGGTCAAAATCTATTAAGGTTGTTAAGTATGAAATAATCCAATTTCCTTAAGTACTAAGTTTGACAGTTGATCTCTGATATTTCACTTTGACACATCTTGTTTTACTTTTATTGTGAAGGTGCATCCTCATTCTTTCACAAGCATATTTTGGCTTGCGATTATTTTTCAATTTTTTTTTTTTTTTTTTTGGAGACAGAGCTTCAAGCCTATTTTTCAGACTTTTTTTCACAGCAATTTTTGTGAGACCATGGATAAGTCAAAAATTCATGTTATTTTTGAATGTGAGTTCACCATGGAACAATGCAGCAGACAGCTGGAAATACCAGTAAAATGGGAAGAATGTGGCTAATGAGTCATTAAATATGAAATGTCCAATTTTGAATCGAAAGTTTAGTTGATGGTATATCGCTGGTTTGAGTTCTGTTCTGATGATTTTAATCTTAAAAATGAGCCATGTAAGGCTGTAGTGGAAGTGAGTCTATCTCAACCTATGGGTCAATTAAATTAGCAACAGGTTTGATGTTACTATTCCAATAGTAATGGACCATTTGAAACAAATCAGCAAGCTAAAAAAAGCTGGATAGACGAGTTCCAAATGGGTTTCACATGAATTAAAAATTGAGTGTTAGAAGAGAAATCATCTCAAAGCTGGCCTTTCTTTGCTGTCATGACATAAAGGCAAACCATCCCTACACCCTATTACATGTGATGAAAAATGGATTCTTTTTGACAATTGTAAGCATTTGGCACAACAGTTGGATAAAAGTGAAGGGCCAAAGCACAATCCAAAACTGAATATTCTTCAATAAAGCTAAGAGTGTCTGTTTAGTGGTGCAGCACTGATATTATTCACTATATACAGCCTCACGAAACCTGGTCAGTCAATTACAGCAGATGTTACTGCAACCAATTGGATGAAATAATGAGGATGCTTGCAATAAAGCAGCCAAGATTAGTTAATAGAGATAGGCCAGTCCTCTTGCAAGACAATGCTTGACCACATGTCACAAACAATGCTGCTTACACTACAAAAGCTGGACTTAGAAACTCTGTCCTCTACTGTATTCACCAGACCTTGCACCAACTGACTACCATTTCTTCCAGGCTTTGGACCACTTCTTACAAGAAAAAATACTCAGTTCTCAACAAGTTGTGGAAAACACGTTTCATAATTTTACTCTCCTGGCTGCTGGTGCAAAAAAACTACCCTTAAGATGGCAAAACTAGGATGATGCCTGTGGCTCAAAGGAGTAGGGCGCCGGCCCCATATGCCTGAGGTGGTGGGTTCAAATCCAGCCCTGGCCAAAAAAAATAAGATGGCAGAACTATGTTGATAGTTAAGGTGCATATTTGCTTGTACTGCTTTTTTTTATTTGTTTTTGTGAGACAGAGTCTCCTTTGTGGCATCATAGCTCACAGCAACCTCAAACTCTTGGGCTCAAATGATTCTCTTGTCTCAACCTCCCAAGTAGCTGGGATTAGAGGCTCCTGCCACAATGTCTAGCTATTATTAGAGACGGGGTCTCGCTATTGTTCAGGCTGGTGTAGTGCTTCTTGTTTGAGATATAATAAACTAAATTTGATTTGAAATAGGACATTTCATATTTAATGACCTCTCCAAATTGTTAAGAAGTAACAGTCATAGCTAGGACTGGAATTTCTATTACCTGCTAGACACTTTTTTCTTAACATTTTTTTACTTAATCCTTACGGAACCTTCCTTGAGATTTATAAATGATACCATCTCCATTTTGTAGATGAGCCTCCAAGAAATTAAATTACTTGCCCATGATCATAGCTTATAAGTGGTAAAGCCAGGTTTCAAAGTTTATAACCTTAGGGTTATTTATGTTATCTGCTTATCACAACTTGGGTAAATGTATAGTCTTGTTCATTGGTGTTACTATTTATACCAGTAAGTAGCAAGTCAAGGCACTAATATTTGAGTTGCAAATATAAGATGTAACAAGTAAAATGCTACCAATGGTGGGTCTCTGTGGCCTTCCTCTCTCTTGCTATGTGGATAATTATATAATTCACTATAACTTTTTTTTGCAGTTTTGGCCAGGGGTGGGCTTGAGCCCGCCACCTCCAGTATTCACTATAAGTTGAGGAATAGATACTTAATTCCCTTCATGAAAAGTTATATGGAGTTTACATTTAGTGGGTAGCACCTGTGGCTTAGTGAGTAGGGCACCAGGGTGGTGGGTTCGAACCTGGCTTCGGCCAAACTGCAACAAAAAATAGCCAGGCATTGTGGCGGGTGCTGGTAGTCCCTGCTACTTGGGAAGCTGAGGCAAGAGAATCACCTAAGCCTAGGAGCTGGAGATTGCTGTAAGCTATGATGTCACAGCACTCTACTGAGGGCAACAGAGTAAGAGTCTCTCTAAAAAGAATAATAATGATAATTTTCATTTAGCATAAACCTCTCCAAAATTAGTCTCACTACAGGAAATTTAATTATTGCTATGATTCTTAGGAGGAAAAAATTTTAATAGCCAATAACTTTTTTCTTTTTAGCATATTCCAAGCCCGGCTAAGAAAGTGCCAAGACTCCCTGCCACAGCAGCAGAACCTGAAGCAGCTGTCATTAGTAACGGGGAACATTAAGATATTCTGTGCAGTGTAAGACTTCAGTGTGGGGGTGGGGTAAAGGTTGGGGGTATGGAAATGGTTGGAGGAATGGGATGTCTGGGGACAATTTTGTTGCTTAAATTTTTATGTGACTGACATGGAGCCTGGAGAGCTATCATGTTCTTGGGAAAGTCTTTCTCTCAATTTGTTGACATGCTTCCTGTTTGGTCTAGCCAATGCCATATGTGCTTGAATGATGATGTTAAGGGCTCTGTAAAATTTCATACCTCTCTGGCCATTCGTATGCATGAAGTTTAGTTTTTAAACATGATATAATGAATTGTGTGGTTCTGTCAGAAGAAAGCAGATTTATTAGTCTCCAATGTAAATTTTTTTAAACACATAAGAATTTTATACTTACAAACAAGATTGCTAAAAGTCCTGTGGTTCTTTAAAAACATTTCTAGTTGGGGAATGTCTTAAAATGTGACATGTGCAGCCTTGTTTGAAAACATTAGCTTTTTCTAATATTAGTAAACCTTGAGGAAGAAGAGTTGGGGTAATAATATTGGTTCTGGAATCTAGAATTTTGCTTTAAGTGTAGGCCAGCAGTGACAAAAATTTTTGTAATGACCTCTGAGCAGAGAGACACTACCATTGAGCAGGCTTCAGGGATAGAAAATGTGGTGCGTTGGGAGCTGTGGCCATTGCTCTGGCTGTGCCTCTCAGTTCATGGTAGATTGTACTGAACAACATTGAGACATTTCAAAGGTGTGTATGAGGAAATTTGTTTTTGTAATTCTTCCTTGCACCTTATTTTAAAAGATAAATGAAAAATTTTTCTGACTGCCTTTTTATAAATTTAAAATGGAAAAGAAAGATGGAGGAGGGCATTTATTAGGTTACTTATGATGCTTCAGTGTTATAAATTCAACTTACAGACCGGCA